>JAEANM010022147.1:0-11674 GCA_017656035.1 Myanophis thanlyinensis
TAAAAAAAATCTGGCATGGATTTTTTTTAGAAACCAGGATATTATAATCCATCATTATGTGTTCTGATACATCAGAATTAATCTAAAAGCTGCTTTAATCAAAATTTTACCTATGTTTGAACTCGGTTTTTCTCAGTTTTCTAAAAATCCGGAAGCCTACAAAAAAAAAATCAATATTATTTTTAATGTTCTCTCTTACTCAAAAATAGATAAAGTGACAAGTTTCTGATCTAGAAGTTACAGGAAAGTTTTCTGATTGTGGGAAACAAAGCTCAGATGTTTGCATATATCATGAGGGGAGCACATAAGTGGTCATATATATGCAAGTTTCATATTTAAGCTAATTAAACAATATATGTTCATTCAAGGGTAGTTATAAATAAACTGGTAACAAAAAGCAAATGATAAGGTAACCACATGCTCATATCTGTGCTGCTGTTTTTCCTGTAAACTATCTACCATTATACTGCCCTACTTGTATGCGATATTATTTTTACATGGGAATTTTCCAAAATGCTTGAAATAATGCCATAAAGTTAAAAAGACTATATTGGTTATAATGTGTATATTAAAAGCTAATCTGAAACAAAAAATATCTTGTGGTTTGCATAAACCAAACAGATCTAGCTTGATCAATTTGCTTTCATCATGAAGAAATGGTTGTGACTGGCAAACAATTGGAGCAAAACAAAAAAATGAAATGCCATATTAGTGATTGCATGCATTTGATAAAGGGGCACTCTTCGAATATGGCTTTGCAATAAATTGCTGTCAATAATGCTGACAGCATGTCCCAGACTGAAATTCAATATATATTTTCAAAGTTGAAATACTATCTCTATTTTCTAAAAATGGTATGGAGGGGGAGGGAGGTGATCTTGCAAAACTATCTTAGAAATATTCTCTCTAGATCATAGGAACGTTAATATTTTCTGCTTGTTCACCCTATTCAGATAATTCCTATATAAACATGAGGTTCTGTGCAGTTTTAGTGTATGTATATATATATATATATATCTGTGGTTTTGTGATTCTCTGTCTTTGGGTAGAGAATCGTCTGTCATTGAGGTTTCAGTGACTGTTGTTCCCATAATACCTTCAGGGAACCGAACAGCTTATTAGGAATTCTGGTATGCTATCGCATAAAAAGGCTTGATCTTATCAGCACAGGTGCAAAGTCTTCACACAAGACAACCTCTAACAACTAAGGGAAAGGTCAGAGATCAAAAGAAAAAGCTAGTTCAACTGTGCAATCACCAGATTACTTAAACACATTTTTAAAATGCTCTATGTTTTCTTAAATCAATGCCTTCTTTTAGCATTTTGCTTTTCTTGTTTCTTTTGCCTTTGTTTGTGTAACAATTCAAACATCTCCCTTGACTTGTAAGATATCAGAACAAAATGCAGTTTTGCATTTTCCAGAGCATAATTCTACATTTAAGCACCAAGTGAAACCTATCTGATTAAACTGGTCGTGCCAGGGAGAATTGTGACCTGAACGGTCTATGGTAAAAAATAGACTTCTGTTAGTCAACAATAGACTAGAGTAGAAGAGCATACAGTGGGATGAGAGGTTTCTAAAGGGATCTACTAAATACTGATCTATATAAAATCATTTTTTATGGATCATAAAGAAATGAGATGGAAAAACATTGAACAGAATAAATTTTTAAAGTGGTGAAAATGTATCTGAAGAATAATTGGGTGTTCTTGCATATCTATTAATTTTAAAGGCTTGATCTATGAAAAGGCTCTGAAAATTGCTTTTTGAATTTTGGGATTTTTTTTTTCTCTTTCAGTTTTTGCAATGCCTTTTATCTTCTCCCATAAAGCCTCAGGATCTCTTTTGCATAAGTGTACTGAATTTGTTCTTTTCATTTAGCTTTTGTTTTGTGTGTATATATTTCAGGTCAAATATTTCTGATATACCTTACCTCCTTTAATTTTCTAAGTTTACTCACACATTTGACATCAATAATTTATGGACTGTTTGACAATCTGCACCTGGATATGCTGTGGCTGACTAGATTGCACTTCTGTGTCCTATTATGTAGTCAATTGAATTTCAATATTGTTTATCCGCTGATGTCCAAGATATAGATTCTCCATTAATTTTGCTTAAACCATGTGTTAGCAATAAACGAAGTATTCTCTTCACAAAATTACATGAACTGATCTTCTGCATCATGTGTGCCAGACCCAAATCTTCCAATAATTCCAGAATCCTCCATTTCTCCAAATTTTTCATTCCAAACATCCATCAATATTACTGTACCGAATCACTGGTTTTGTTTAAATGTATTTATTGAATTTATATAATGTCAAAGTGAACAGACTTATACACCTGACCAATAGCATTTAATTTTCTCTATTTCTGAATATACCAGTGGCACATTATATTATATAATGGTTGTGGGATGATTTTATATTCATGGGGTCTTTCAAACTAATATTCTTAATGACCTTGAATGAACAAAGAACAAGATATTCTGTTAAATCACTGAGCTATCCATTAGCTTTGTTTAGAATTACCTAATATAGATTTTGAGATCCAGTTTGATGCAGAGGTTAAGGTACCAGACTAGAACCTGGGAGACTGAATTCTAGTCCTGCTTTAAACATAATCCAGTTGAGTGATTTGGGGCCAGTCACTTTCTGTTAGCTCTGTTAGAAAGAAAGCAATGCAAAGCCCTTCCAAAATCTTGCCAAGAAAACTGTAAGGACTTGTCCAGACAGTCACTTGAGGGTCAACACAAAACATATTAAACTGAACAAGCAAATTATTCAATAACTATCTGGATTAGAGTTGCCCTTTTTTAAAAAAAACAACAACAACAACCTGAAGTTATTGAGTATGCAAATGTGAGTAGATAAATAGGTATCAGTTTTGTGATAAGGTAGCCAAGTTTAATTTAGTTTAGTTTACTTTATTGTCATTACACCTCATACAACGAAATTAAACGCCATCTTTAGTGTACAGTGTACATTAAAACACAAACATTCTATACAATTGAATTGAAAACCCCTGATATTGCATTAATACTGCACTATACAATAGAATTCAATATAGTTACTGCTCTGGGATAGAAGCTGTTTTTCAGTCTATTTGTCCTTGTTTTTATTATCCTGAACCTTCTGCCAGATGGTAATAGTTCAAAAAAGGGTGCCCAGGGTGAGATGGATGAACCTCTGGAGTTTTGTATGCCTTTGTGTATAATCATGCAGGCCACATGATCACAAAAGTGTCTTCAGATAATGCTCCTTCCTTTGGCTAAGAAACAAAGATGAACACTGCCCCCTAGAGCAGGACATGACTGAACAGAGAAACCTTTTGAGTATTCCATACATTGAATATGCAAATAGATTGGAAAATATGAATAAATAGAGACGATAAAAGAAGGGTGACTGTTTTGCATTAAATTTGAACAGTTCAGGTGGGATTAGAAAATACTGGAAGTTTTGCCCGTTTTTTGCTGAGAAAATAGTTTGAGTCGTTCTGTTACAGGTGAAGGGTTGAATCAGGAATTAGTTGAATATCTCAGGAAAGTAGCTAATTCAGATCCAAAGGTCACTGAGAATATTTGCCAAACTGAGGGGCTGGAAATAAATTACTCAAATTGAAGTGTTACTCTTCACCAAGTGATCTGTTGACTGATGTGGAAAATCAAAGGCAAGAAAAGGTGTTTAAACTTCCAGGCATCTACATATGGCCGACCACTTTCTGAATGCACCAAATTTAAAAGTTCAAGCTCATAAAACTGACAATGCAATTATAAGATTTGCCAGTTAAAGTGGGAAGTTTCACTCTCCTCAGCCCTTAAGTTTTCAGTGCTAAATGCTGAACACCTGATTGATTGATTGATTGATTGATTGATTGATTGATTGATTGATTGATGCCTACTTCTTTGTATACTCTGATGATTTTTAATGATTTTTGAACCATTTGATCCAAAATTTTTAGAACTTTATTGTGGGTAATCCCCTCTTTCTGAATGTACATCAACCTTATCTGTAGCAATTCAAATGAGAATCTGTTGTCTGAATTTTTAGCTAAAACAGACCCTCGGGGGCAATTGTTAGCCTAGCACGCCCTGGCAGATAAATTTACTTCTACATAAAATAGTAAGACCATTTACCAATTATTCATCCTCCTATGGTTTTTTTAGCCACCTGGAATAGATACACTTATATATGTAATTAAACAGAGTTCTTGAACTGGACATAGAGAATAACAGACCTATCATTCCATCTTCCTGTCTCAAGAATCACTTTTTAAATTGTCTATTTGCCCAATTTTTATTTCCCTGTGTCTTCTTGTTTGCTGTAGGGCTGTACAACATTTCAGGTCCAATTCCCTAAGGCACACACTTAGAATGGTAGAATTTGGTGTGGCCAGCTTGGCGTAGCCAGATCATCACCACCACCAAGTCACCTCTGCCAACTCATTCCTGCCAAGTTACCACAGGACAAATCCACACTGGCAACTCATCACAGGGACAACTCGCCATGGGAGGCCAGAGGGAGAGCCAGGTAGATAAGAGAACAAGCAGTTGGACAGAGTGCAGAACAGCTGCTGCGGCTGGAGACTTTCCATTTTCATACACCCCACTACTTCTGTTGCTTCTGCCACTGCCACTAAGCTCTGGGCCAAAGAGGCCAGGGATGGTGGTGGCAGTGAGTATGTATGAAAATGGGATGTCTCCAGCTGCTGCCTCTGCTGCTCTGCACTCTGCCTAATCACTTGCTGCCCCCCCCCTCGCCTGGGTGTCCCTCCAGCCATCCCTAGGAGTTTTTTTCTGCAGTAAGTTGGCCATGTGGAATTGTCCTGCGGTGACTTAGCGGCAGTGAGTTGGCAGAGGCAACTTGACAGTGGCGGGCTGGTGGCAGTGACCTGGCCGTGCTAGCTGATTAAGACAAGTTGTCCTAAACCTGAGCACAGTATCCTGGGGGAATGTATCCATGTGATCCAAGGAAAAGACACAACTCCTTTAAAAAGTTGCAGATGGGTACTATATTCATGCCTTCATGCATGCAAAAAGCTCATTTTTTAAACTGTGCTGCATAGATTTCTATAAGATGTCACTGTTTTTTATGGTTCTTAATCTACAAAATGCTAATGAAACAAAAAAAACCCATTGTCTCCACACTGATTTATCCCAACCATCATGGTATTGTTCATTTTGCTTCTCTGTGGAACCAAATATAATAAGCTACATAGTTGTCGTACACAGTTTTATCATGAAGTCTAATTAGAAACAAGGTAATGCTTCTTTCTTGGCATCACTATTGGAAATATCATAATGTAGCAATTATTGATTCCTTCTTATGATAAAGTTTTCTGACAAATGCCACTTAGTGAAAGAGAAGGGTGTTCATCATTGAAAGAATGAAATACAATGAGCCTAATTCAGTAAGATTCTGTATTATTTTAAGCATAATTCTTTATGCCAGAGAGATTTTCCACAGGAAAGCATCACTGAGGCAGCTGCTTTCTTATGAATTAGTGGACAGATGCTTCAGTTCCAAAGTTCTATTTTTTCATGTGCCATGAAAAGAAAGCAGCCACTTATTTTGTTGCATGAAGAGCAGCTGTTGCCAAAGTAATATTAAGGGAATGAAGCAGTTACAGCATGAATGAACAACAGTTAAGATGTGTTTCCTTCCCAAAAGCATTTGAGGAGGAAAAAAAATGAAAAGTGAAAAAGCAAGTGTTTGGGGAAGCATTATCCAGTTGGTCAGCAAGGAAATATAGCCACTTTCTTTTTCTATCAACTACTCCCCGCAGACAAGTATTTGATGGATAGGTATTTCTGAATTAAGAAATTCATCAGTTAAAAAAAATAGAAGTATCAAGTAATCACAATGGATGGGGCTAAGGATATCCATATGTACAGCAGTGCATTATTATTACACCTAAGCATCCTAGGCAATTTAGTTTGTTCTCACTTTGACCACTTTGCATATCAAATAGCTAGAGCATGGGGTTTATACTTTGTTTAATGAACTGTCCACAAGCCCTCTAGAATGTGAAGACCCTTTTTTGTGACTATAGCATTTGTAGTGTGAAATCAAATGAATTAATTACATTAATCTCCAGTAGTTTTAACATTCTAATGAGTGTCACTTGGATGGAATAAAATGATTATTTCCATACTTATTCCATGTATAATCTAATTCTGGTTTTTTAAAAGATTAAGTTAAAGTCCAAACCAATGTATTGGTTCTAGGTATATGCATTTTCAAATAATTAGTTGTTTGATTTTTCACCTAACAATGATATATTTAATTTCTTTCCACCTAGCAATAATATATTCATCGATGATGTGGTCTCTTCTAACTGTCATTATGTTCTATACTATATTTAATTTATAATTTCTGATTCTATAATAGTGCAAATTAGCATTTATCATTGTTTCTGGATAACAGCAATACAAAGGAATTCTGTTCTGTCTTAAAGACTAATGAACTTTCTATCTTTTTCCTATATGCCAGATAAAACTTGCGTGTGACATCATTCGACTATGGCAAGAGAAGTAATAGTTGTTCCATGATGATGGGGGAATTATTTTATAGCGACTTTTCACTCTGAATATTAACCTTCAGCTCCTGGAGTTTCTTTTAGCCAAGAGAGATCAAGGATGTATGGGCAGATGGAGGTTTATAGATTTAACTTTCCTTCAAACTATTTTAGTAACCTTATAAGATTTAGGCTTCAATTTTTAATATACCTTTTGAGAGCAACATCCTGAATCAATGGGAAGTGCATCTGATGTGAGTTGTCATAGGCTTATGCTGTTAATCTATTCAATTGATGGAAGAAGTGCAGTATGGTTGTTAACTGATGAAAAGTAGCAGAAGAATTTAAAGCAGAGTAAAGGCATTCTGCATCAACAATAGTATGTGTGATTCATATCTCTTGAGGTTGAGGGGAAAAAAAACTAACAATGATTTTTCATTCAGTGAATTTTCTGTCCTGAAATCCCACTGAGCACACAATTGATCTGTTATTCTCCGATCAATATCTCTTGCTGGGAAAAGAAAACATAGTCTTTGAGACACCCTTGCCCAACCTGGAGCTCTCCTTGATGCCCAGGATTTGGGGAAATGTAGTTCAACGTAATCAGAAGACATGAGAGAAATATTCATAAAAAGATTGATTACCTACATTTGCATTCAAATAATATGTCTAAGAATGTCTGAATGATACAAAGATGAATACTGACTGGATAGGCTGTTTCAGTCTAATAATATTTTTTTGATTGTTCCCTTTTTTACATTTTTATTATAAAATGATTTTTTTAAAACAAAGCCATTTCAGTGCTGTATGATTTTATTTTATTTATGAATCTCTTTAAACCTCATGTGTTTTTACAAATGTAAACTCCATCTTCTTTCCAAGCAGACAAAGCACTAGTTGTAAGTAAACTTTTCAGGAACTTCTGTGGAAACTGAGGCTGAAATGGGCCAAATAGCTTTATTACAATACCATCTATTTGGGGAAACTTTAAAGACTAAATAGGATTACACCTGCTTAATACTTGGAGGGGAAACTAAATATAATCCTGTAACAAGGCAATGGAAAACAAACTTTCAGATTGTTGCAAATGAATTTATTTCTGTAATCATTAAGAATCAGGTTCAACTAGAGGGAGGTCTAAAATTACCCAAACAGTTAAATTAAATGTTCTTCTTTATTGAAGAGTTTTATGGAGATCTGTCCCAAATATGCTTTTTCAAGAGACGTTCTGGTTTTCTTTAAAGATGTTTCTTCAGAGCTTCTTGGATGAGAAGCAAAATGTTTTCAAAGAAAAACCAGAAAGCCCAGTTGCTTCTTGAAAAAGCACCTTTGGGACAACCATGACCTGGATGACTAAGAGCCTCCTTAGGGATTTATGGAGATCTGTTTTTGAACTTCAAGTGCTCATCTGGTTACTCTAGATGTAAGTAACTCAGTTCCAGATTATCAGATTGCAACAACTGGCAAATTAGAAGTCACATTTGAAATCAGAGCAATATAAATTTAAAAAAGAAACCCCTCCCACCCACCCAAAGAAACCCCTCCCACCCACCCAAAGAAACCCCCTACAATACACCAGGTATACAAAAGTTATTTGTAATAACTTCAGCCATGCATGATTATTAATTTAATTAATTTTAACTGGGTTTTAAATTGTTTATATGTATGTTTTTACTTGGCTGTTCACCGCCCTGAGTCCTTCGGGAGAAGGGGTGGTATAAAATTTTTGATAAATAAATAAAATAAATTATTTCAGTTTACACTGGATCTGACAATTGCAAGAATACTATTATTCTTCCCTTGTGCAAAGACAGGAAAGGAATGAGGAAAAGAAATACAAACACAATCTATAAGAAACTAGTTTAAGCCTTCCTGGAAAAGTGCTGTATTTGACAAAATTCTAGTTGAATGATATTGAGAAGCGAACACTAAGCAAAACATTTTTTGCAATCTGGCTTGAGGCATCAACCAGATTTTTGCTCTTCAACAGGTCATTCAAACATATATGAATGAGAGAAAGTTGATTGTAATTTCTACATTCAGAGAGCATATGATAAATAAATAAAATATTTATTTGAAGTTAGTTGCTGGATGAAGTAAGAGATGATGATTCAGTGGAATTAAAACATGGGTCAGAGTAAATGAGATGCTTAACAAGTGTTTCAATATCAGACAAGGAGTAAGACAATAATTATTGATTATTAATGTGTTTATGGATAATTGTGCAGGTAGCTTTCAATTTATGTCTACAATTGAGCCCAAAATTTCTGTCACTATGCAAGATTATTGCAAGACTAAGATTCTGTTGCTATGCAAGACTGTATTGAGTATTGCCCCATTTTACAATCTTTCTTGCCACAATTGTTAAGTGAATTACTGCAGTTGTTAAGTTAGTAGCACAGTTGGTTGAATGAATCTGACTTTTCCGTTAACCTTGCTTGTCAGATGTGACCACAAAAGCTGATCATATGACCCTGCAACCATTATAAGTACAAGTCAGTTGCCAAGCGTCTGAATTCTGGTCATATGGCCAGGGGAATGCTGCAACTATTGTAAGGATAAAAAACAGTCAAAAATCACATTTTTCAATGCTGTTGTAACTTCAAACAGCATTAAACAAACTGTTGTAAGTTACGGATTACCCGTATAAAAATTTATTTCAATGATGTGAAGATGTGTTGGTTGACACGCGAATAAATATGTATTACAGAGACAAAGTTGTGCTGTTAACTGAGCATATGAGTGATCTATAGCAATTGGGTTTAATAATTTAGCTAAATCTGTGGATTGAAATCAAGATGGCTGTGCTTGGAGTGAATGATTACAACTTGTTCATAAACAGCAAAAAAAATCAAAGATCAAAACAAACTGGAGCAAGTAGATGAGCTTGTATACTTGGTAAAATGTTTAGCAATGGTGGTAAAAATAGATAAATGCTAAGATGCATCAACTGGAAAAGTAGAAAGTAGGTGTCCATTGCAAGAAATTATTATTTAAAAAGGAACAAAAATTGTATACAAATGCCTACTTCTCTCCACTTTCTTATGTGGAAGTTAGAGTGGCCTATATCAAGAATACCATAAAAATAAATTGAATACAGTTAAAATGGAATACTTAAGAAATGTATATGATAAAACAAGAGACAAAGTCATGAATAAAAGGGTAATATGTGGATATAGATTAAACAACAGAAGTGAGAGTAGGAAAGAAATAAGTTCAATTTGTTTGGCTATACAGAGAGAATTAATGAAGATTACATTCAAAACAACTATATAAAGGAAAATAAATTGATTAAGAGGAAGATCAAGAAAATCATGTTCAAATGATGGTATCCTTAGTAATATTATTTTAAAGAATGAAAGGTAACATATGAAGTAGAGAACAGGTAATATATGAAGTTGTAGAAGCGAGAATGATTTTCAAGAAGTATGGTAAATTGTGTTGATGCAAACTAAGTTTAATGGTATTTCATTTTTTCGTTCTATTATCTCATATCTTCCTCCACCACCATTTTCTATTTCTTATTCATTTTCTTTATTTCACTTAATTTTTCTGTGTGCAGAAGGGAATAATGTTATGGACATATTCCAGAAGGGAATAATGTTATGGACATATTGACAGAAGTATGTAACTTCTTGAATGGTGACCTTACCCTTACATGACTACATCTAACAATTTGTGGAGATTTGCAACAAGCATGCTCATGTGAGTAGACAAGTCCAAGTTCAAAGAGGACAATAAAAGCACTTTTGTCCTCTCTGAAATTCCAAAAATTAAAGTTGGAAACTGAAAAAAAAAACCAACATTCTTTATGAGCATATAACAGACGGAAGTGCAGCAATGAGCCATATTAATATCGTTTGGCTAATAAAATCACAATTCAGTTACTATCGTGGCATTTTCAGTATATCAATAAAGCTGAACTATACAATTGTAAATGTCAAAGCACTTTTTTCAATTTGAACAAGCTGAATTAGAATGTACATTTCTTCTCTTAATTTGTTTGAGTTAATTTAAAGAGGGAAATGATGTCTGTTTAATAGATCTCATAAACCAGTCTTAGATTTTTTTCCATGTTCAATGTAATAATCTATTCTCATGTTGCCAAAAGGTGTTTTATATAAATATGGATTATTATATTATTATGTGCAAATAAACTCTGTCAGTATCTCATCTGGAGGAATATTGAGGTCCTAGAAAGGTCATTTCTAAAGATTCATCACACTGTCTCCCATCCGTGTTGAAACCCATAAGAAATGAAGTAAATAATTAAAATGTCAAATGGAAATCAATGTGAATGGGGAAAACATCAGCATCAATATCTTAATACAATTATCCCAATTTAAGTCAGATGAAATAATATTTGATCATATGCTATGAATCCATATAACTGATTAATTTTGAAAAAGAAATTGCAGCCATTGTATCGACCATCTTAACTGATGTACTTATAACATAGCATTATAATACAGTAAAATTATCACAGTAACTTAGTAGTCAATCCACTTTAGTTGTCTCTAGACAAATTATGATCTTTTTGTTGTGAGACAATGCTGGAATGTAATTTATGATCTCTGAATGTCATTTAGCTATCACAGTTTTCGATGTCTGTCTACATTAAGGAAGGGAAGTGGAATTTCTGGTTTCTACATCAGAAGTCCACAGAGAAGCAGGTACATCAATTGTTCTTAAAGCTACTCTATCAGGTTCAATTCATGTGTACTAGAACTAGCTCAGCTTTGATCAGGCCATTGATGGTTTAATGAATCATCCAATCTAGAGTCTGTACCAAGTCTGTATGAATCTGAAACCTGGTCAATTTGATTTGGATTTTTGAATCAATTAGTGGGGATGGGAAGCATTTCCGCACCTATAAAGAAGTATTTAGGTCATCAAAATGTATGAAAAATCAAAATCAATTTTATTAACTGTTCCAAGTCGAAAAGTTCATTCAATTCACAAATTTAACCAAATAGCTTTCATATTCAATCTCCAAAGACATTTTTGTACACATCTGGTTTATAAAATTGCTTATGGGGACTTAAAGCTGCTTATGGGGACTTAAAGCAGCGTTTTTGCCCCGCGTCTCTCCTCCGACTAAAATAACAACAATAATTTATACCAACCTGGCAGCAGAGAAAACACTAACTTGGCAGC
>JAEANM010022149.1:0-11324 GCA_017656035.1 Myanophis thanlyinensis
ATAAATAAATAAATAAATAGTTGGTTAGATAGTTAGATAGTTAGATAATTAGATAGTTAGATAGAGATAGTGTTTAACCTAAAAAAACTAACACCTTGAACTCCATTAGGTGCACACAGAATGTTTTACCTGATGATTTTCTGCCTGTCTTGTGGCTATGAATTGAGAACACAAACATTTGATATTAAAAAGTTGCAAGATGATATTTCTGTTAAGATAATAACTTTCGGATGAAATAATTTTCAACCTTTGGATGGAATAATTTTCCTTTTCACTATCTCTGCTCTGTGTTCTGCCCTTATCTGATATGTTTGGGTCTTAGAGTCCTCCCTAAAGCTTGACATATTTCACCATGTTATGGCTCAATAACAATAGCAATACAGCATATCTAGATGGCAACTGATTTAGACTTGAACTTTGCTCAGCAGAGAGCTAAAATATTCCTTTCCAATGCTAAAATGGAGCCTCTGGATTTGTAAATAAGCTACCTTAGAAGCCAGCTTAGCTGCCAAAAATCCGATAACAATTAAAAAACAATCCAAAATGGGTGGATCCTCTGTATACTTTTTTGTATCCATGTTTCCAAAACTACATTAGACTTGAGTGAAAGATCATTATGCATTCAGGTGCAAAACTCATCTGACAGCTGTGAATGTTTCCTCTCTTTTTTTAAAAATACCCTGTCAAATGTCATAAGAGCCAGATTGGTTAACATAGCATGGGTGGCATTTCCTAACCCACGACCCCATAAATTATGACCTCTTTTGTTTTCCTGATGACAGAGACATTTTAGCTGTCACATCTTTCTTGCAAAAGGTTTGTCCTTGCATTAAGCACATATGTGTTCTCTTATTAATGGCAAAGGTAGATGCTGGTGTTGATGACAAACAAAGCAGAGAGAGGTATTTTAGAATGAGGATTTTTCAAAAAGTTCCTGGGGTTTCTAAGGGAAAAAAAAGGTCAAGAGAAGGAATAAACATCTCTAAAGCACAGTATGTCTACTATTTATTGATCTTCTTTCGGCAAAGAGCAACAATAGGAAATTCTGTGGAGTCCTGAGGTTTAAGTTCAGTTCATTTGAAATAATAAAAACTGACAAGAGACATGGGGTTCCTTGATAGCCAAGCTTATATATATATTACCACAAAAGTTCCATGAAAAATTAACTGGCATACCTGCAAAGATAGAAACTTCAGGATTATTTTTTTCTTCCTCACTTTAAAACCAAAAATTGAAGGTATGATTGCATGGTGCACGATGTACTTAGGAATGTTGTTTATCTCAGGAATTGTAGCATCCATTAACTCAACTTTTTTTTATAGAACTATGGAGATGCAGCATTGAATATTATCTTTTTAGCTAATTTGAATGACTAAGTCCCCAGGCTGAAGAAGGGTCTGGCTGAAGAGTTGAGATTCTGCCAATAATATGTGAGGAGTCCTGAAGAATTGGGAAGATGTGGGAGTATTAGAAGAAAGCAAGAAAGGAAAAAAAAGACCACTAACCCTAACAAACCTGGAAATATGCTAGAGTAGATAATTTGTAAATATCTTAAAGACAGTGTTGTGATTACTGAAAGCCATCATGACTGAAGGAATTTGGGTGTTTTGTCTGAGGAAAAGAAGACACAAGATAACAGTGCTTAATATATAAAAAGCAGGCTCTTGTAGTGAGGGTATGATGAGGAAATATTTTATACCATCACATAAACTAAAACCAAAAACAGTGGGTATAAGTTTCACCTTTCTAAATTTCTTTTAAATATAAGGAAAGAATAATTTTCTGATGGCAAAATCTGTACATTAATGGAACAGTACAGAAGTTGTGGGTTCATTTTCTCTCTGTCTGTGGGAGATTATTGTAGAAGTATATGATACAAAGCTTATCATGAACTTCCCAGGCAGTTGTTGTATGACATTGTAAAAAATAGGATATTGAATTTGATAGAAATATGGAAAACTGATGGCAGATAAAGATCCAGGGTCTGCCCTTTGAGTTTTTGGTTTATTTTTATTTTTAATTAACTAAGTAATCAAATTATTAATTTTCAACTTTATTTATTTATTTTAATGTTTGTCATATGATAGGCATGTCTTTATCTCAAGCATGTTTAAACTCAGTTACTGATGATTGACTCCTTACTTCTGCTGGCAGTTGGATCCAAGCTTCTAGAGCTTTTCTTGTGAAGTAATACTTTCTAGTGTTACTTTTGAACTTTCCTCTTGTCAGTTTGAGGTTATATGGTCCTATGTTCTTGATTGTTGCTTAAAATTGAAAATGCTGTCTTCTAGAATATTATTCAGACCCTTAATATATTTAAATGTTTCAATCATGTCCCTTCTGTCCTCCAGGCTGTACATATCCAGTTCTTCCAATCTCTGGATCACTATTGTTCCTAAATACATATAAAAACAAAGACCTTTGAATTTAAGATATCACCCAGCCTGTTCCTAAGTCTTGCATTTGTTAGATATCTTCATTGAAAGGCAGGTTTGAAATTAACCAGTTGATCAGTTAGTCAATTGATATAAAATAAATATAGTCCATTTATAATTTATTAATATAGTTTTACAGTTGGTTCTTGCACAAATGATCTACCTTTTAATCTTCTTGCTGACTTTTCATGAAAGGTATTACTGCTGGAGTAGATATTTGTATATGTCTTTGTTCTCAGATATTTGGTGGCAGGGGCTTCCCCCCCCCCCCACCTTATTTTCAGGTTCTGGGAAAATCAATTTGCGTTTCTGTGAAAGCAACAATTTTTGACCTAAAGCATACCTAATGTAATCATATTGTTATGATCTGATTATCAGTTTCTTATAATTTTAGACATGCCTGCCAAGCCAGGATGATTGGAGAATTTTTTTTGTCCTGTTTTCCACTATTCTATAAGAAGAGATGATTATCACCATCTTTATGAGTAAGAGCAGATGGATACTAGGGCATGTGGGACATGTTTTGCCTTCTTTAATAAAATCCTGAAGTGACAAAGAAACTCTTGCTGAAGGATGTTGTTTTATTTGCTCTGCTTCATTCAACTTCTGGGAACTTCCAAATGCCTAAAAATTGATTCTTCCTTAAAATGGCCACAGGGTAATATTTCCTTTATTTGCCTCATGCTTACTTTTACTTGAAGAATATCTATCCTTAGAGTAATTATGCTTCTTCTGCCAGTCAATAAGAGAAGCTCATTTCAGAATGCTCCAGAGTCATCAGACTAGGAATAGTCTTAAAGGCTTAATTATTATGGGTATCTTGAGTCTCAAGCTGTAGAAGCTGTCAGAGCTAGCTCTCACTCAGTGAAATTGTTCAACATTGGATGAAACCCTTTTAAAGATGTACAATTTTTTGATCATTTTCTTTTTTCTACAGACCATTAATTGATGAATGTAAATCATATGTGTCACATAACATAATGGCTAAAGTAATGAACTAGGAGCTCTACTTTCAATTTCATTGGGTGGTAAAATTGACTCATCCTTGTCATCATTCACAAGATTGTTGGTGGAAAAAATGGAGGATGGAATCAGTGGTGTCATCAGGATTGGTGTTTTCAGGATCTCACACCTTTTGGGCATTTCTGCAATGTTGCAGGTCTGTAAAGAAAAAAACGTAGTGGTGCACTGGTTAGAATGCAGTATTTCAGGCTAATTCTAGCCACTGCCAGCAGTTCAATTCTGACTGACTCAAGGTTGATTGAGCCTTCCATCCTTCCCAGATCGAGGACCCAGATTTTTGAGGGAAATATGCTGACTCTGTAAACTGCCTAGAAAAGGTTGCAATAAAGCATATGAAGTGGTATATAAATCTTATAATTTTATAAAAAGTATTATTGCTGTTGCTAGTGCTTTTGTGATACTTGTAGAAAAGAAGTGGCTTTGCATCAAAACACAATAACAATATTTTCAGCAGTCACACACTTGCTCATAACAACTTTCAAGCAGCACTGACCAGAACCCATGATATGATTTACTTTGATGAGTTATGGGAATGGAAGTATACAGATATAATTGTTTCACATTGCTGGCTATGCTTGCATTCTTTTTAAACACATTTTATTAAAGAAACAAGACAGGAGATTCTCTTATTTATGCTGATCATTGGGAGAAGGCCTTTTGATATAGCCTCCATTACCAGAGCATTAAAAATGTAGACAAGCTTGTTTTTATTTATATTTATGAATTATTATGAGTGCCTTCACCCTGTGACAGCATAGGAGACAGAGCTGAAATGCTTCAGTTTGGAATTATGACGATGGCTGTGTTCTGGTCACATTCCTCAAATGGCCGATCACCAGACTAATCTTGAAAAATCTATTTCTTGGTTCAGATGGCTATTATCTAGGGGTACAATAATTGGGAGGGAGGGGTCTCTCTGCTAAATGTATTAATCACACACTGACTTTACCTGGATCCATTTCCTCTGCAGGTGTGTTGCTAATAACTTTATAGGAAGAAGATAAATAAATTATGAGGGAACAGTGCTGAATAGATGGGCCCGAAATAAGTTAGATGGCCTTTTATTGATTTCTATATTTATGACTGTCTGATTTGTCTCCATTTACCTCTGCTATACAAATCCTTTCTTTATTCATTCTTCTCCATCTTTAGCAATCCTTGGATATTGTCAGCTGTTTCCTGCTGACATTTGTCTCTTACAAGCATAATTTCCATCCCTTTTGACTTGGCTCCAACCTCTAGGCATATAACTTTATATTGGCTGTGAGTCTAGTCTAGATATTTCTGTTATCTTGTTTATTGGGGAGACCAGCCAATCTTTTCTTAGCTTTTTTTTGTTTCCAGCAAAGCTTAGTATACAGGTATCATTGCTATAATCAGTCCATTGTTTTCAGCATCAGAAACTAATAATTTTTTTAGAATTATGAGGTCAAGTTGTAGGGAGGTAGTAAAACTTGATCAAGTCTTTTTTAAAAGATATAGATGCTTTTAAATAATAACCATGATTTCAATTTTAAAGAACTTGGCTAATGTAGATATTACTAAATACTTTTTCAGATTATAATAAAAGGAAATATAATTATTTTATATGGGTATTAAATTTAATGTACAGAAACAAGCAATGGTGGAGGACTGTAAAAAAATTAAAATAGCTTTTATTCAGGCTTATTTTGCATAACAAATACAGTAGTGAAATCAAAAAGAAGAGTGAAATGAAAACTCAGAATTGAAATTGAATGAGATAAAGTTGAAGTAAAGAAATTTCCAGAGAAGATAAGTATTTTTCAACAAATTAAGCTTTTACAAAGACAATTATCTACAGTATGTTAGCAGTAAGAATGAAGTATGTAAAGAAAACCATTTTGAGTTTGCAAACAAACCAAAGAAGTAATTGGCATACAAATTACAAACATAAAAGGAAAAGAAATTGCAAGCAGAAGATATATTCTCATTTTTGAATTTTATCCAGTTAGGTTGAATTCTGTGGGAAAAATGCTCTAAAATAGATCTAAAATATCAACTGGACCTTCATAACGACAGTAGCCTGTTCTGGAAACACCAGATTAAAAATTCTTGCCATCTTTCATTTTATGATGGTATAGATTGGAATATTTGTAGAAACACAACAAGAAAATAGATTAGTCTCTGACATCAAATCAAAAGTAATGACTTGCAAGAGTTTAATTTGGGTTACTAGAAAATGCATAGAGTTTAATTAGTGTGTGGCTGAGGGGAATTCAGAAAGAAAACTGCTGTCAAAAGCTATTCCTGTGAAGTGTAATCTACAAAGCACACAGCATAATTTTGTTGTCTGTATCATACTGAGTTTATGCCAAGTCATACAGAAGTGCTTCAAAATCTTACTTTATATTTCTGCATTTGGTGTTCAAGTTTTCTGCTTAGATGTGATCCCCCAAAGACCATTAAGAAGTTACTCCTAGTTTCAACCACTCCAGAAAAACTAAGCAGAAGTTTTCCCTGACAGAACATTTTTATCACAATTTTTCCCAAGAGTTATTACTGAAAGTCTTTTTAAATGACTCCTTGAATTACATTAAACTTTTGAATGTGATTTTGGACAAACTGTATTATTTCTCAGGGAATTGTAGGATTTACTAAAGAACTTTTTATGGCTTGTAAGTTGTTTTTGAACTTTGGAAGCATCCTTTGGTACCATGATAGTGGTAGAAATGACTGTTAAATAGTATTTGCTGAGGTCCCAATGATTGTAGAAAGTTCTTGCTTTGTCATTGACTGTTGTTTCTATTCACCCTGTTTTTTAAAAATCAAAGCAGTGATGTCTTTTCTCTGTTAATTGTGCTTGACAAGCTGTACTAAGCGAAAGATTCTACTTTTTATATATCAATTGGTACCTCGCAGACGAAAAATTGGAATATGATGCTGATAACAACATCAACAGAAACCACTACTGAAGGATAAAATCTTTGTACTGTATTAATATTCTGTTCTCCTGAATTCAACAGAAAAACAGTAATTGGGGATGGTGAATGTTTTGGTCTTTGTTTTTCTTGTCAGATAAGCTAACAATAAATATTTTAAGCATCTGGAGTATAATATTTTTATTTGCGTAAGATAAACAACCTCCCTTCAACCTCTCAACAATTAAAACCAAACCAAATATTTCAGCTCATTCATTCTATTGATGTGATCTGCAGCTTGCTGTTGGTGGTGACAATATTAATGTCTGAGCACATAGATGCCTAGAACATGCATCAGATGTTGGGAGCTGCTGAGATGTAAGTTTCCCAAAAGTCTTATTATTTAACACACACATAGTTAAGGAAGGTTAGCCAAATGTGGGATGGAATGCTGTTGTGTATTGTTTATGTGCTGTGACATGGCATCTCCACATTTTGGAATAAAAGGGATATCTGGCATGCACATCTACTTGTTCCAAGGAAGCTCTCTGAAAAATAACTATAACAGAATAAGAGTTTGGAGCAACCTTGGAGGTCTAGTCCAACCCCCTGCTCAAACCTATAACATTTTAGACAAATGGCTGTCCAATCTATTCTAAAAAGCCTCCAATACTGAATCACCCACAACTTGTGAAGGCAAGTTGTTCCACTGCTTGATTGTTCTTACTATTGGGAAATTTCTCCTTACTTCTAGGTTGCTTCTCTCTTTGTTCAATTTCCACCCACTGACTCTTGCCTTGCCTTCTGGTGCTGTGAATCAAAATTTATTTGTTGTGAAACTATGCCTCTTTATTTCCCATAATTATTTTCTTTGTTTAAATGCTCTATATTTGAGTTAATGTCCTCTTATTTAATGCTAATTTCTTCAATATTCCTAAAAAGAAACATGGAAAACTGTGGTTTCCTTTAAAGTACTTCATGCTACTTAAAAGGCTGGCATGATGAGCTTTACTCCTCAAAAATTAAAATTCAATTAAATAATAGATTATCTCTTTAGCGTTGAGCTTATAATTTTGCTTTCCTGCTAGCTTTGTCATTGTGGGAGTACTTTATCAAATCTTTCTTATCTTTCTGATTTCTAATTTCCCATTTAAAAAAATCATTTTCCCTTCATCTCACAATTCTAAGCTTAGTTTTGATTATCTTGTTAAGTGCTAAATTTATTCAAATAAATGATTTTTGATTCTAGCAATCCAGCAAATTCATTTTACAGTGATAATGGCTAGATCCTCTTATTGTACCTAATTTCTCAGTTTATGGAGCCATGATTAGTTAAAGCCCATCTCTTGAACTTGATGCCTCTAGTTATCTTTATTAGTTAATTACACTGAAGTCTATTTTTTTAATTGTCTGTCTAGGGCAGTGTTTTTCACCTTGGAAACAAGATGTGTGGATTCCCACAATTCTTCAGCCAGTCTGGAGTTGGAGTCCATGCATCTGAAAATTATCAAGATTGAAAACTCTGCTTTAGAGAATATCAAACATCAAGTTATTTTCATTATAGTTACAGTAGGTGAATCCATAATGATCCCTAAATTAGTCCTCATGTAGTGACTTCCCTATTTAGTGTCTGTTCACAATGATAATAAAAAGTAATATTATAAGCTATCCTCACTTTTATGGTTTTGCAGATCTGTAAAGAAAGGTAAAGTAAAATTATATTTTGTTTTCCTATATTTCCTATATACTGAGTGTCTACTTTTCAGTAGAAGATATTTAAGATATTGATATTTTTATTGTCCCAAGTTTCCTTCAAGGAATTCCAACCAGCATATAGGATTGTCTTCTCATTTTGTTTTCAGTAAAATAAGTTTATATTTAATAGCAATAGCTATAGCACTTAGATTTATAGTGCTTTCCAGTCCTCTTTAAGCAGTTTACAGAATCAGCAATTGTCCCCAATAATATGAGTCCTCATTTTACCCACCTTGAAAGGATGGAAGGCTGAGGCAACCTTGAGCCTGGTGGGATTTGAAGTACTGCATTCAAACCACTGTGCCATCAAGGCTCCTTAATATAAGTTATGTAGAAATTCTATGGTTGAATGAAAGCGGAATTTGAATCTCCCCAGTTTTAATCCAGTGTTGAGTAAAGTTCTTGCACAATTGATCAATCTCTTGTAGATGTGATATTACATCTAATATCAGTGTTTATGTCTTTGTTGAAAGACCAGCATTAGACGAAGACTGTATAGGCATAGGCTAAGGCAGGGGTGGGCAAATTGACTCGCGGGCTACAATGGTTTCTAAAATTTGACAGAGGGGCCGGGCCAGAATAGGAGAACGGTGTGATTGTGTGAACTAATATAAATTAAATGTAGAAACCATTACATGAAAAGATTTGGCCTTTAACAGGCAGCAAAACATCATTGTGCTTAGTTTATTGGAAAAAATATTTTCCAAATTTATTAATTTAATAACGCAGTAATAAACTCTCATGTTGCATTCTTTAAAAAC
Organism: Myanophis thanlyinensis; assembly: GCA_017656035.1. Taxonomy (NCBI): domain Eukaryota; kingdom Metazoa; phylum Chordata; class Lepidosauria; order Squamata; family Homalopsidae; genus Myanophis; species Myanophis thanlyinensis. The sequence continues at coordinate 8,854 of JAEANM010022149.1, forward strand.
TGCTACAGTTTCTTGGCATATCAGACATACAGCTGTTGATCGGACTTCAGTGAAAAAATATTTTGTTGTACATTCTTTATTGAACACTCAGCACTCACTGCCTACTTTTCTTCAGTCCGCTCATTTTTACTGAAGAGCTGAAAGTGCGAAGCTAGGAAAGTGCGAGTTAGGATAGGTAGCCGAGAGAGGCAACAACCTAGTGGTGAAGGCGACTGAAGTATCCGGAGCCACCATGGGTGTCGGTCTGAGCAAGGAAGTGGTACACACACACACACACACACACACAAGCTCCTCTCTCTGAAAAAAGGAGGGGGGATGAAAAGTATCCACTCGCCCATAACCCTTCAGCGAAATCAGCTTCCCAGATTCTCTTTTTCCCCCTACTTTGGAGAGAAAAAAGAAAAAGTTTTCTTCTGGGACTTGATTGGACAGGAAGCAGCCAATCAGAGCAGCAGAGGGATGGCCAAGGAAGGAAGGAAGAAGGGGGAGCAGCAAGCCCCGCTCTGTCGTGCCTTCTATTTTGTGACGGTTGTCGACCCAGCGAAAATCGGCTTTTCTGGGCTCTCCATTCCCTGAACTGGGTCTTCTTCGAAACTGCAGGGTTCCTGCTAGTAACTAGTTTGGTGGGCCAGATTAAAAAGCCCAACGGGCCAGATGTGGCCCGCGGGCCGTACTTTGCCCATGTCTGGGCTAAGGTGTCAAAAGCAATAGGACACTGTTGCTTCTCCTCCAGAATCATTCTAAAAATGCAAATCTTTGGATGGAAAGAGTTGATTCCATATAACCTTTAGCTGGCACTGGAGACAAGACTGCTATTAGAATTGTGTCTTTCCATAAGTTTCTGATTTTAACTGTAGGGACATGATACTGGAAGAAATAGATCTTTGATTTCAACTAGCTTGGCTGTTATACTTTGCTGTTTTCATGAGGGCCAAATCTAACTTCTTTGCTGGAGAATCAATTCATCCATTTTCTATAGGTAGTGACCAGAGAATAATATTGCAGTTTAATAGGGCCAGCTAGATTCCATGTGAATTTCGTAAAATTTATAAAGAAACACTTGTTAGGATCTGACTTGATGTCGAGCAGGTTGCTCTCATGCTATATGGCCACTGTTTTCTTCATTTGCTATCCTGCTACCCCTTTCCCTGTCAATTTTACTGTTTATCTAGACTGCCTGGTTGAAGAATGTATAGCTATGATGATGTTCTGGTTTTCAGAGATCATGACAGAGCTAGTTTAAAGCCACTGATGCCTTAAGGTATAGCCCAACAATAATCTCCCTTGGCTTTTCCATTGCTTTACTGACAAAATATTAAGACTAAGTAAGTGCTAAAATACTGAACGTAAAATAAAAGTTTAAAAATTCAGTTTTCTTCCAGGCTATTCCCCACAATTATATAAAAAAGTAAATAACATTTTGAAAACTTTATTAACACTAAATAGCAGTAAGCAATATAAACACATTATTTACTATAACCAGGACAACAACAAAATATGCGGATTTTCAACAGTTTAAATGCATTTTTAATAAAAAATTGTTATAAAGGGAAAATGCAAATGCAAAACTTTATTGAAAGCTATTTTTAATCATATTTTTAATTTTTTTAAACACTCTACCAAAGATGGTAAAGCAAAATAAATTAGGGGCATGATACCCAGGAGTAAGAATTCTGTGGTACTCTTCTTCCCTTGATGTTCTACTTCTGTGATTGATTCGCTTAGTGGTTAATCCATGACTGGTCAGTGTATTACCAATGTGGCTACCAAGCTTCATTGTTATTCATCATGTTCCCTGGCCTACCTAATGCCAATTTAGATTATTTAAAACTAAAACATAAATAGAAGGCTGAAAACTAAAGGGACTGATTAAAGCATCATAATTTTTCCAGGTCACAAATAGATATTTATGGGTGGCTGCATTGTTTGAAAATGCCCATAAGCTTAACAAAATCATAAGTAAGACATTTGCCTAGTGATTAGGTTTATGAGGGCAACCATTTTGGAACAAGAAATCTTTTTCTCATGCAAAATATTTTGTGAGAGATGTTTTTAAAATTCCAAATGTATCTGCTATCTCTGAAAACATCATTGAGCAAAACTCCTCTAGATGAAAACTGTCTTGGTGCTTAATCTGTTCTCAAGGAAGTATTTGCAGCAAATCTCTCCATAATTAGTGGAGACCCCAATTTAACTGAGCTTCAATGAAGAATTCTGACCTCAATATCTGATAACTAATGACAGTCCTGTAACATCTTGTGGAATATTCTGGAAGTCCTGAATGTAAATTTTGAATGTGGTAATCATTGCCAGCCGGTTTAGGATATGCATAACAATTGTGTTTCTTAAAGAATGTATTTCTTTAAAAAGTCTTAAAGTTAATCCTTTTTTTTAATTGACAGAGCTGTAAGGAGAATAAAAGTCATGAATGTATGGGTATTTTATGAAAATGTTTAATTCAACTGTTTCTT
>JAEANM010022150.1:0-11673 GCA_017656035.1 Myanophis thanlyinensis
TTTCTGTCTATCCCTTTCTCTTTCTGTGTCTGTCCTCCCTTTTTCTTCATTTTTTCTGTCTCTTTTTATTTCTCTCTCCCTGTTCTATCTCTCTTTCTCTTTGTCTCTCTCTTTTTCTGCGTGTTCTCTCTTTTTATCTCTACTTCTGTCTTGCTTTCTCTTTGGCATTCTCTCTCTCTATCCCTCCTCCCCCCTCTCTGACTCTTCCAACCTTGTGAATGTCTGGAGGACCTCCAGCTCAGCAGGCCGATAGTGACTCCAACTCTTCCCCAAATCCCTTTTAAGACAACTGGGTTCAAAAGGCTTCCCAACCTCTTAAGCAGCTTAACTCCTTACGTGTCTTTTGCCAGGCAGACCAATTGACTTCTGCTCCCCCCACTCCTTCTCTCTTCCTCCACAGATGGCTCGCGAAGCTTCTCCTCCTCCTCCACGACGCTGAGCGGAGGAGTCCAGCCCGCCGCGCCGATTTCTCTGGCCGTGACACCTGACACTCCCACTGACATATCGGTATTCCTGCCGGGGAAGAAGAAGAAGGAAGACCGGCCACAACCCGAGGGAGCCAGTTGCGACTCCGTGGCCGGCAACGCCGCAGCCGGCTCGACAGCGTTGAGCGAATGCGGACAGATTGTAATGGAGCAGGCTTCCAAGTCTGGCGGGATGACGCCCCGAAGTCCTGGACGGTCTCTGGGGACAGATCTTCTGGATGCGCGCATCGTGATGGGCGAAGAGACCCACTGCCTCGGGGTGGCAGTACAGGATGCACCCAGCATCCTCAAACCCGGCGTCTCTGAGACCATCTCTGGCGAAGAGATGAGTGATGTGGACGACGGAGGCTTGGATGTGGCACTCCAGGGCGTGCCGCTTCCTCCCCTTGCAAAAGACTTGGATAACCTCCACACCCTCACATCCGCGTCCCCGCCAGGACTTCTGAAGCTTCAGGAACCGGCGGGGACAGGAGTGTTCCCTCTCTCTCAGGGTGAGCCAACGGCCGACGTGCCTTCCCCGTCTCCCATACTGGCCAAAGACCTTCCTGTGGAGCTGGCCGAGTCCCAGTTGTTCCTTGCCAAGCACCCGTGTAGCCTCGACCCTGAGCTTTACTTCACGGCTCCATCCACCCCGATCCGGACTGTGTTACCCCCTCTCAGGCAGCTCCCGTTCTCGAAAGATGGCCTGAGCGAAGAGCAGAACGAGATGGACAGTGAAGGCCTCTGCTCTCCACCCACTTCGCCCTCAGGGTCCTACATCACTGCTGAGGGCAGCAGTTGGACTTCGACGGGCACCGCTAGCACTTCGTCGTCCTGCTCGCCAAATCTCTTAGCCGAGTCGGAAGCTCTGGAAGCCCCAACAGCAGACGGGGAGGTTTTGTCTGAGCTAGACCTTCCTGAAGGGGAAACAAAACTTTCTTTGTTGACCTGCCTCCCTTTTGGGTCAGCTTTCCAGGGGCTCTCATTCCTCCGCTATCCGTCATCTGGAGAGGAATGCAGCGGAGGTGAGGAAGAAGAAGGGAGTCCTTTGGAGGAAGGCTGGGACTGCGAGACGACTCCCTTGAAGCTTCTCCCGCAGAGAGCAGAGCAGAGCTATCCCTCCTGGCCCTCCAATGGTGACGAGTCCGAGGATGACGCTGACCCTTTGGAGGAGCATGAGCATTTGTTGCCTTCATACGACGCAGAAGTCGGAGGATTCGCAAAAAAAGGGTTGGAAGCCTGCCCTTTTGCTCAATCCCTTACTGCTGTCTCTGGACCTCCTCCTGAGCTCCAGGGTATGTTTGGAGCTGGTCTTGCCGAGGCACGTGAACTTGGTGGCCTTCAAAGGCAGCCACTTACATCCTCTCCAGAGGACGGCATGAAAACCATTGAGAGCGATCAGATGATACCCGCTCTGCTTCTCCCTTTCCATGGTAGCCTCCTTTTTGAGGCAGAGTCCATGGAGATCACACTGTTCCCGCAGGGAGAAGCAGTGGAGAACGATGCTCTCTACGGTGTGGAAGATGATGACAGCACCTCTGTCTCCTTCCTACATTCTCTCTCAGAAACGTCCATCGACGAAGGTGTGGATGAGTCCTTTGCTTATCCGGATGACACCTCCCAGTCCTCAGACTCAGCTTCCAATGACTCCAAGGACGATGAGCACTCGTACACCAGGGTCACAGACACCGTCATAGAGTCCAAGGAAGACCCAGAGAGTGCTCCCCCACATCTGGAGAGCGAGAGTGAGATGGACATGTCCTCTGATGCGTACAACACAGATGAGGACACCATTCAAGGAACAGGGGAAGAACAGACAGGCAAGTTAAAGGGAAAATGTATGCCAAAAGGGGAAAAGTTGACGCAAGAGGATCTGACGAAACCTCCAAGATCCTTTGATGCAACAGTTGTCTCCCAGCTGCAAGCTAGGCCAGAGAGCCCAGATGGTGCCTTCTCAAGGAGTCTTTCTCATCCGGGTCCAGGAGAAGAGTCTCTACTGGAGCAGGACTCTGTGGTGGCTGCTGAGGTCTTGACGCCCCCAACTCAGGATGAAATAGAAGAAGAGTCCCTCAAGGAAATGGTCCTCTCCCATGTCTCTCCAATGCATCTGCCTCACCCCGATGTCCAACCCCCCTACCTGGAGTCAGGGGTCTCTGAGTGTGGGGAGTGTCTGATTGCTTGCTTTGACACCGATGACGAACTGGACAGCCAGCCTCCATTGACCGACACTGTGGCGGAATCTCCATTGGTTGGTCCTTTAGCCGAAGAATGGATGGGCCAGGTTTGCGCCGGGTCCATCATCCCCCTGGCATGGCTCCCCAAATCGTGCCCAGTTGAGTTGGAAGATCTGGAAGCCGTGGACAACAACGACTCTTCCAGCTTGGACATTGGGGCACGACTCCAAGAATCCGAGAAACGGCTGCTGGAGCTCCTTGACCAAGATGGCGCCGCCAGTGGAAGCTCTGCAGAACTAGAGCCAAGTGACAGTGAGCTGTTGGAGACTCCTTCAGAGAAGGAGCGGCCCTTTACGTCGCTCCTTGAATTGAAGGGGGCTCTAGTAGAACAACCTGAAGTCATCCGAGCCGATGCCAAGACAACCCAGGACAGTCTTGTCAATATGGAGTCAGAAGATGAGTTGGAGGAAGCGTTGTCTCTTGACCAGATCAACAACAGCAATGAAGACCATGCGATGGCTATGTTTCCCAAGGCAAAACCTGACTCTCATTCTCTCTTGGCCCTGAGCAACACCCCAGAGTACTATCTTGCAGAAGACAACGAGGTCCTTCTCGATGCCTCGGTGTCGTTGCCCCAAGAATCTCCTCTGTTCCACCCAGATGGGGAGGAGGCCACCGAATTGCAGAACTGGAGTTTATGTGGAACACTGAATAGGTCAATCAATCTAGATATAGAAGACTACTCCAGATACTCTTCCAATCAAGAAGCTGTGGTAGAGGACATCACGACTCTTAGTCTTTCCGAACTCTGCTTGGAGACTGGCGAAACTGAAGCTCCCAACGGAAGAGAGACTCGAGATGGTGAGCATTATCTTACACTGACCCACGTAGAAATGGTCAGTCCTGCTGAGGAAATGTCAGAAGAAGACCCAGATAAGGCTGAGGGACCGTTGCATCTCCCCAGGGAAGAATTGGTTGAAACAGACGGCAACCCACCAAATGCGGCAGAAGTGGTAGAGGAGCTGCCTGGCAAGGGAGGGTTATCCGAAGAGGGGAATGCTGACCAGAGTTGGGGAACTCCTTCCAAAGAAGATGCATCAGATCTAGAGAGTGAAGAAGGCAGCAAAGCGGACGTCACTACTGAAATCCCACCAGTAAAAGATCTCCAGAGCGAGGACCTGCAGAACTCTGATTGTTTAACTGCTGCAGAGCAGTTAGGATCCCAAGTGATGCAGCAAGGAGATGGTCACAATTTACTGATCCTGCCGTGCAGCCCGAAGGACAGTAACACAATGGGCATTGTACAAGACAAAGAAGCTGAGAGCAGTTTGGACAGCACAGACCCTACTGAAGCACCAGAGACATTTGCGACCACTGATGAAATCACGTGTCACCAAGAAGACCTTGGTGAAACGATGGCACAATTTGATTCGGAAGATAGAAACAGGTCCTCTGAATGCTGGCCAATGGAGGACATGCGGACGCCAGAACCCCAGGTGGCACCCCAAGATGCTGAGATGGTTCTTTTGCCAGGAACTGAAGCACAGAATGATAGAGAATGGGTGGACTCCGTCGAGTCTCTGTGCAATACAGGTGATGTCCACCTTTTGCACACTGAGACTGGGATGGTTGAGATTGTCCCAGGTGTTCTTCCAGCTGAAAACGTAGATCAAATGCTCTCTGGTACTACTGATGATCATCTAGGTGAGGAACCCCTAGATGTTCAGAAGAAGAGTTTTGCTGAAGCCCTCCTTCACGGTTGCCTTCCTATTTTGGAAACTGAGCACTCTCCACAAAAGGGGAAAGAAGTGGACACCACCCTGCTTTCTCCAGACACATTGGAGGAGTCTGTATCTTACTCTTACCTGGAGTCCAGTTTTGTGACTGTACCCAAGGAGATCTCCCATGAAACCACCATCATTGCTCCATCTCCAGATTTTGGAAGACAAGAAGAGTTTGTGACCCCTGAGCAAACATGGGGCAACCAAAGCATGGTTGGGGAGGAGAATCAGTCTCCACAAGGCCTGGAGGCAGTGACCGCAGAGTTGGAGTACCTGATGGTGGAGAACGTTGAGCCAGAACGCTTGGGTGTTCCACCAAATGGTTCTCCAGGAGAGGACTCTCCCCAGCAGAGCACAGCGGTGTGTTTGCATTATAGTGTTCTTGCCCGTACACCTTGTACCACCTCACAGCCTGCGATGAAGGGAAGAGCTATGTCTTCTGAGTTTAGGGATCATCGACAGATCTTCTTAGCTTCAGAAGATCAGATCTATTTGAGTGATCTTCCTGAAACTCAGGTTCATCTATCCAGTAGAGATGGAGAGATGGAACAGCTGGAAAGCGGAGAATGTTTGGGAAGCGTTGATGAGGATACGAGCACGGCCAGTCCTGAAACTTCCACTCCGGAGAGCTCGCCAACCATCCCTTGCCAGCTTGAACCATCCAGTGCCTTGTTTCAACAGGATGATGGTGGTGATGGTGCCATGGTCTCTTCAAGGGTTCTTGAAGACCAACAAGAGGTCACCAGTCTGCTGCAAGGCTCTTTTGGAAACCTGGAGGACCGAAGAGTGGAGGCTGCACATCTCATCAGTAGCCTCCTGGTAGCAGAAGCCCAGAGTCTTCTTGGTAGCCTGAAGGAGAACGTCTTGGAGAACCTCGCTGAAGACTATCATGTAGAAGAAGTAGTAGAACCAAAATATTCTGAAGAACTTGAAGCCCCAAGGAGCCTTGGGGAAGAGGCTGCTGATCCCCAACTAAGCTCCTGGCAGTGTGGCAAGGAAGCCAAATCTGAAGACCAAGCAGAGATGGTGGAGGAAGGTGGAAGAGGAAAAGTCCTTCCTGTATCCCAAGAAACTGAGGTGGAAGACACTCAGCTCCAAGGTTCTGCCCCAAATGAAGCCACCCAACTTGGTGTGGAAGACATTGTCTCTGCCCCCAGGGAAGATGAGGCTGAAGTTATGGATGGAAGCCCACCTCAAAGTCCTCCAGAAGATCTCCCAAGGCTAGAAGCCAATAGAATGGCTGACGAGAAGGCCATGGAAGAAGCATTGGAGGTGATAGAACTGGAGGATGTGGAGATGGAAACGAGCCACCTGAAGATGGAAAATCTCACTGAAAGTACAGAATGCTCCTCTTCGGAAGACGCCGCCTCGTCTCCCATTCCTCTGGCTTCCCGTTCAGTCGGAACATCACAAGAGACTTGTCCCTCACAGCGACCATCATCCCCTGCCCCGAAGGAGGATCCGGTCGCCCTGCCTCCCGCCCTGAGATCTCAGTTCCCAGAAGTGCCTCCTGTTTTGTCCTTGATTCTACCACCTTCCCCTCCTTCTGAGGGTCCCATCCAAAGCCCATCATCAGCTACCTCGCAACTCACTCCTTCGACTGCAAGTCCTTGTGTGGAACACATGCCTCCCAAAGAGATTCAACTGCGAGATGCCCACAAACCTCCGGTGGAAGGTAAGGTCTCCCATTTTCTTCCCGTTCAACAATTACACATAGTCCTCGGCTCTTTGTTTTAATGACCAAAGTTAGGACACGGAAAAAAGGGACGTTGGAACTGATTCTCATTCTCGTAGCCCTATGGTCATGGGATTGAAATTGGCAACTGGCTCATATTTAGGACAGTTGCAACATCCTGCAATCCCGCAATTTTGTGACCTTCCGAGAAACAAAGTCAATGCGGAAGGCAGATTCGCTTAACGGCTGTGTTGGATGCTTGGCCGCTGGTTCCTGTTTATGACGGTTGCAGCATCCCAGTGGGGACACACGATCCCCTTTTCCGAGCTTCCGACAAGCAAAATCAATGCGGAAGCTGGATTCACTTAACGTCCGTGTTACTCGCTGAACAACTGCAATGGTTCACTTAACCAGAACGGTGAGGAAGTTCATAAAATGAGGCAACTCCCTGTACTGTCTTGCGTAGCAACGGAAACATTGGACACGACTGTGGTCATAAGTCGAGATCTGGCTGTATCATTGGAGACAAGTGCTAGATCTGGGTGCACCAAAGGTCTATAGGCAGTCCTCGAAGTATGACTGCTCACTTAGTGACCATCCAAAGTGACAATTGGACTTGGTTCCCAACCTCTTGTCTCTGTGGTCACATGACCGCATTTTGCACAGTCAGTGGCTGGTCTGCTTTAGTGACCGTCTGCAGCTTCCCATGGTTTCTAAGCCCAGATTTGCAATATTTTTGCTGAAAATTGATGTTTTCAGTCTGTCCCGCCTCATATCAAACTATGGGTTTGCTTAACGACTGGAGTGTTTGCTTAATGACGCCAGCAATGGCTTAAAGAAGGCACTAGCCGCTTAATGATGACTGCCATTGCTTTAGGACCACTTAATGACTGCAGCACTAGCTTAACAAACTCAACAGTTCCTTAACGATTACAACCATGGCTGAAGGAACTCGGCAGCCCTTAACGGTTACAGCCACAACTTAATGAACTCGGCAACTCCTTAACAATTGCAACCATGGCTGAATGAAACAAGTTTAATATTAGCTTATTACAAGCGAATCTGTCTTCCCCATTGACTTGGCTTGTCACTAAAAGATGATCCCGTGCCCCCAGGATGCTGTGACCGACATAAATGTGAGTCAGTTGCCAAGCGTCCAAACCTTGGTCATGTGAGCATGAGGATGCTCCAATGGTCCTCAGCGGGAGAACTGGTCCTAGGTCACTTGATTTTGGGGTGGTAGCATCGTCCCTTTGAATGGTCACTAAATGAGCTGTTGTAAATCGAGGACTCCATGGATGAGGCCTGTCGAGTGTGCGGTTGTGAAAGCCTTAGCTGCCAGGTAGCGCAAATTGGTGAACCCGATTGCTAAGGATAAGCCGCCAAATCTGGGTTACTGCTGCGCTGATAAATACAGTACGTCCAATTTCTTTCAAGAGTCTTCTTTAACCAGATTTATTGAAAGCAACTCAAAAGGGACATTACAGAAATCGAGATGCATTGACTAGCAACCAATTTTTTCTCGGTTCTCTTGGGTGGAACCTTCTCAATCGTCTGGATGTTGTGGGCTGGGTGCTCTCTGAGTTTGGTGGTTTTCTGGCTAGATGTCTCATGACCTAACTAGGGAACATCATCAGTGCTAGACGGAAGGGGGGTTTGTTCTCTGCTTATGTGCAGCTGCTTCTAGTGCTGATGATGTTCCATAGTTGGGTCACGAAACATCTGCCAGGAAACGTAGTTCAGTGGTGGTGAACCTATGGAACGCATGCCGGAAACAGCACGCCAAACCATCCCACAAGCTTTCTGGCACACCAAAACATCCTGCGTGCAATGCGCAGCCTGCATCTTGTTCTCGCACGTCTCATGCATAGCCCCGCTCCCCACAGCCAGTTCTTGCATTCCGTCGCATGCTAGCTAACTAGCTTTTACTGCGCAGGAGCGCCAAAACCCGGAAGTGCAGCGTCCCAGCGCACATGCATGCTCCGAGAGCCGAACCTCTGGATTCTGATATGCATATGCACACCGGCCAGCTGTTCGTCGTGTGTGCATATGCGCCATGCTGGGATGCTGTGCTTGTGTGTTTCAGTGCTCCTGCGTAGCAAAAGCCAGCTAGCTAGCATGCGACAGAGCACAAGAACTGGCTGCGGGGGCTACGCACGAGAAATGTGAGAATGGGATGCAGAGCCAGTGGGGCTGTGCATGGCTCACGGGATGGCTTGGTGTGCCCTTCCAGCACGAAGGATGGCACTTGATGACACAAAAGGTTTGCCACCACTGACCTAGTTGAATCCCGAAACATCAGTGAGAAAACCACCAAGCTCAGAGAGCACTACGGACACCAAAACATACGGTAAGGCGGCCTGTCAATGAGATTTCAAGGACAACCAATGGTTGGGAGGGGAGGGTCTTGACCCATCCAAGAAATGCCAACCAATGGGGAAAAGGGAAGGTCCAAAGTCCCACCCTGAACGTCCTCTTTTTTTTCCAGCTCTCGAGAGTCCCAGGTCTTCAGGTCCCAGCCAACTCCACCAACTTCCCGGCAGCCCAGATGCCCGAGGGAGGAACCAGTTGCCCGGCAACCAAGATTCCCGCATCAAGTATTTGGGATCGGTGCGGGAAAAGCGAGCTTCTCGGGGTTCCTTCCCGCTGGAATCCAGTTCGAGTGAGGAGAGGGAGTTGGAGAGCCTACGTGAGGCAGGCATGATGCTCTTGGAAGACAAGACATCATTGGGAAAGCAGGCCTACGACGTCAATCACAAAGGTGAGACGCCTTGCGGGCGTTGGGCGGAGATGGTTCAACACACCTTTCTCTTAGCATGCTACGGGCTTCATCATGGCTGGTTGAATGAACCTCTGTGGGCTGGGCTAGATGGCCATGACATGTTAGGTGGGCATGGGGTTGGCTTTAGAAGACCTCCATGGTCTCTTCCAGCTCTAGGATTCTCTGATCTTTGGTGGGTCCTTCAGAGACGACCAACGAGATGGGTGGGAGGTTGGACTAGAAGATCTCCCAGGCTCAGCTCTGGAATTCATAGAGTTTGCAGCAGCAATTACATTCAGAAAGCACACACAATTATCTGATTCAGCAGGATTCCATTATATATAAGGAACTTCTCTTTATATATAACACAAAGTAAATGTACAATAGCAAAAGCAGGTTCAATGTGGTAGAGAGAAGAAGAAAACACAACCAGAGGAGAGGAGTTTCAGAGCTTAGCACAGACTTGGTTTCAGAGCAGCAGAGCTAAGCCACGCCCAGGCTCCTTTCTGTCTCCAGCAAATATTGTTTCAGTTTCCAAACGGTCCCCGTTGGCTAACCTTGTTGCCATGACTCTTCATTGGCTGACCTTGTTACTATGTCTCTTTCAGTCTGTGAACCAAATACACTGACAGATCTTTGGCAGGTCCTTCAGAGACGTCCAAAGGATGGGTGGGAGGTTGGAGTAGAAGACCTCCAAGATTCCTTCCAGCACTAGGATTGCATGGTTTTTAGTGGCTTCTTCAAGGATGTCCACCAGGACGGGCAGGGTTCTACAACCGTGTGACTCACTGAACAACTGCAATTGGTTCCCTAAAGAATTGTGGCACGAAAGAGGATAAGCTGGAAGCTAAAGCTCACTTAGCGTCTCACATAACAACAGGAGTGTGGGGCTCAGTAGCAATCGTATGTTGAGGACTGAGCCTCGGTAGAGGAGATCTCGGATAGAATAACCGTAAAATATCTTTTTTTGCAGGATCTTCCAACGATTCAGAAAGCAATGAAGGATCGCTGCCGGATTTGGAAGAGCCGAACATTCCAGTCCCACGGACAGTTCACACAGCACAGGTGTGGGCCCTCGCAGAGCAAAATGGGTGGACTTCAACTCCCAGAATTCCCTAGTCAGTCACACTTGAGATGGGCGGGGCTGGGAGAGAGGCTCAAAGTCACCCAGCTGGCTTTCCTGCCTAAGGCGGGATTAGAGCTCTCTGTTGCTGCTGATTGGCCCAAAGTCAGCCAGTATCCATAAAGTGGAACTAGAACTCCCAATCACCTGTTGATTGATCCAAGTTAGCCAGCTGGCATTCAAGCATAGGGGGGGGGGGAATTAGAACTTCCAGAGTCTTGGTAAGCGGCCCAAAACTGCCCCCATCCAGCCTTCTCGTCTAAAGTAGAACTAGAATTCTAAATCTCCCGGCGATTGGCCCAAAGTCACCTGCTCAGCTTTCCTGCCTAAGGCAGAACTAGAACTCCCAGGCTATTGGTGAACTTCCCAAAGTCCCCCCCCCCTCATCTCATCTAGCCTTCACGTCTAAAGCGGAACTAGAACTCACTGTCTCCCAACAATTAACCCAAAGTCACGCACTCAGCTACCAAAGGTGAAACTAGAACTCACCGTCTCCTGGTGATTGGCCCAAAGTCACCCAGCTGGCTTTCATGCCTAAGATGGGACTAAAACTCATTATCTCCTGGTGTTTGGCCGAGGTCAGGCAGCCAGCATAACTGCATAAGGTGGAACTAGAACTCCCAGAGTTTTGGTAAACAGCTCAAAGTCCCCCCATCCAGCCTTCATATCTAAAGCGGAACTAGAACTCACAGTCTTCCAGCGATTGGCCCCAAAGTCACCCAACAAACTTTCCTACCTAAGGCAAAACTAGAACTCACTGTCTCCTGGTAATTGGCCCAAAGTCATCTAGCTGGCTTCCATGTCTAAGGTGGAACTAGAACTCCCAGACTATTGGTGAAAAGCTCAAAATCTCCCCATCCTGCTTCTTCAAAAGCAGAACTAGAACTCACCCTCTCCTGGCAATTGGCCCAAAGTCGCCTGCTCAGCTTTCCTCCCTAAGCTGAAACTAGAAATCCCCGTCGCCCACTTGAGCACTATCGATCGACAGTGGTGGTGTTCGCAGGGTGCTTGACATCGCATCCTCTCCATCAGTCAAAAAATAAATGAAAAACTAAATTGCCGGAATCCTAGAAGGAGCGGGGGACAAGAGGTGATAACGCTGCCCTGGCCCAAAGGTTCTGGGTTCGAGTTTCTGCATCCCCATCTGTTTTTTTAATGATGTCAAGGCGGTTGTGCCGTTTTCTCAAATTCTCTTGCTGGATATGGACGTTGTTGGCATCATTTCACCCTAGACACCCTGGGGCCAAACCCACACAACTCTCCGGAAAATTGCGGCTTTTGTGCCACCCGACCCACAACTGCGAAGAAGGGAAGGTTGATGGGAGGATGCACAATAAAAAAGAAAAAAAAAGTACAACAAAAGACCTTTTCAGAAACAATCTCGGACATTAATCGAGGTCAGCTAACTGCCTTTCCGGGAAGGTAAAGAGAGAAATTAATGGGCTGTTCTGGAGAGAGCATAAAAACGCTCTTTCGCAGAAAGGGATCCACTTAGTAGTAACGGATGAGTAAGTGGATTTGCTGTTGTTGTTTTGCAGACCCAGCTGACGCATTCCCTGAGGACTGGCGAAGAGTCCATTAGCAAGGCCAAACAGAGTCGGAGCGAGAAGAAAGCTCGCAAGGTAATTCCCTCCCTCCCTGCCCTTTTCTTTTTTTCCTTTCTACCTTCCTTTCTTCCTCCCTTCCCTTCCCTTT
>JAEANM010022152.1:0-11673 GCA_017656035.1 Myanophis thanlyinensis
TAAACAGCATATCAAGAATATATTTCAATTTATGCCATTTATGTATGGGGCTTAGATGTGGGAAACGAATACATACTAAGGCAATAAAGCTTTTTTGAGATGTTCCTTTAAGACAAGGTCTCGGGGATACAAATTTCAGCTATAGTACTTCAGAGTACATTACAGCAAGTGCTTTAAAGCACTGGGTGAAATATAAAACTGTGCTTTCTTGATTATTCATTCTGCTGCTAAGTAAGCTAATAAAGGATCTGCTAATAGAAAAGTTTCACTGGCTGATAACTTAGCCAGGAGTCACCTTAATCCAGAAACCAACTTGTTTTAAGCCTAGAATATGTAAAGTAGAACTGGTCTGTGTTTCATACTCAGATCCTCCAAAACAAATCACCTATATTGTATATATTTTCCTTGCTGGTAGGGCATTTACTTGGTGAAACAAATCATAAATAAATGATGTTAACTCCAGATCTTGAAAAGATGCTTTTTCCAAAATGTAACTAGGCTTTGTTTGTTTGTTTATAAATGTTTAATTTCTCATCCAAGAAACTTCTTCTGTTCTAATTGACTGGAATGGAAGGATTTATATTCTTTGCAGTCATATGGTCATTAACATCCAGAGTTGTTGAAGCACTTGGAGTTGATCTATATCAGGGGTGTCAAACTGATGGCCCATGGGCCGGCTGCATCACACATAGGCCATACCCATCCCAGCTCTGCAAAGGGAAAAACACCCTTGACACCCGTGATCTATATCCTCAGAGTCACCTGAATCAAAGTGCCGGATGTGTTACCTTCTTGGAGCGTTGTAAACAGGAAATAGATGGTGTCATATCTCTCCACTTCTATTGAGGGAGAGCTGTTCAGATGACCTCTTTGACTCTTCCTTCAAACCAGTGGTCCTCTCTGTCCAGAATGTGAATTTGCTCTTTTCAAAAGAATGACCTTTGTCTTTCAGATGCAGCTGGACTGCTGAATCCTCTCCTGAAGAGTTTGTTCTCCAGTGTTGTGCCGCGCATTTGTTATTTTGTTTCCCGATGTACACATGTCTCACTGCAATGAATGTAACCACATTGCTCAGTTTGTGCCTGGGTGTTCTGTCCTTGGGTTTAAAGGGTGTCCCTATGTTGTATTAGCTGAAATCCTTCTGAGCTTTTCAGACATTCCTGCAATGTATGGAATGACAATGTTGCTCCGTTTATTGTTCTCTTCTTTGTCGGTTATGAAGGAGCTCCTGCTAGATCTGTCTGTGGATTTGATGAAGACTCATTTAGGCTATCTACATGTTCTGAGGGCTTCCTTGAAGTATTTTAGTTCTCTTTTCTCTCTTTGCTAATAGCAGACCTTCAGCCTGCTGGCGTAGGGTTCTGATTATTCCCATATTTTGCTCCAGTGGGCAATGAAAATCAAAATGCAAATACTGATCTATGTGTGTAGGTTTTCTGTATAGTTCAGTACTGCAGCTTCTGTCTTTAATGTGCACTGCGCAGTCTGGGAAGGCCAGCCTATTTCCCTTAACATCTTCCTGTGTGAGTTAATGTTGCTGTCCATAGAGTTGGTGTGTTTGGTGAAGGCTTCCACTTGCTAGACTTTAATTTTGACCCAAGTATCATCCAGTTATCTATGCTAGTGAGTGGGTGGAAGATCTATGATGGCATTTAGGGCTTCTAAGTATGTAATGTGAACTCAATTTTCAAAAGGGAGCTTCTCTTGAAAAGTATCCAGAAGCTTCAGCTGATCCAGAATACAGCAATGTAGGTAGTTTGGGATGTACCTGCTTAGCCTAATGCAGGGGTGGGCAATTACGGCTCCTTCATGACTCGTGGACTTCAACTCCCAGAATTCCTGAACCAGCATAGCTGGCTCAGGAATTCTGGGAGTTGAAGTCCACAAGTCATGAAGGAGCCATAATTGCCCACCCCTGGCCTAATGGAACATTGCTGCTCTGCAAATTGCATTGGCTCCCAGTGTGCTTACAGGCACAATTGAAGGCAGTGGTGGTCACCTATAAAGCCCTTTGTGGCTATTTGTAGGATTTCCTTTCTCTATTGGTTATTACCAGCCCTATAAGACCCAACAGAAGGGATATGCTATGGTCCTCTCTATCAAGGAATGTCATCTGGCAGGACCTAGGAAAAGGCCTTTTTTTGTTACAGGCCCTCTGGAACATCATGAACTGCAGGATCCAGCTCCAGTTATTCTCTTGGCTTTCCAGAAAGGACATGGCTGTGTCCTTGAGTACGGGAGCTTGTGACACAGATATTTTTGTAGTGTTGTTGTTGCCCTCAGCTGCCAGTCTATGAATATTTATTATTTTTGTGAGGTTTTTTTTTGCTGTTATTGTTGGTGGGTTGCTTTGTAATTGATTTTTAAATTTTAAATTTTGTTAAGTCATCCAGAATCAATAAAATGGGCAGAGATATAAATTAATGAATAACAGAAAAAAATGGAGGAAAGATTAGAATATAACTTTCCTAGAAAGTTTACTCCTTGTACAAAGAAAAGGAAGCATTTTCCCACCTTAATATTTAGTTTTTGCAAGTATGGTGAAAGCATAGCAGTTATGAAAGCATAATAATGAGAATTTGGCATCAATACCTTAACTTTAAAAGCATATTGGCCATGAACTAGAGCACTATCAGAATATTAACTAAAATTGTATTTTATCTGCTTTTATTTTTAATCCATCAGAACAGTATATATATCATCTTCTCTTAAGATCCCAGAGCAAAGAGGTAGGAGTGTTATAGTCTCTCCTGCCCCCACCTATGGATTTCGCATGGCATCTATTTTACCTCATCCACTTTGGGTGTACCTAGTCATAGTTGTTAGTGTTTAATTTAGGAATTACTGTAAGTATTCATCTTATAATAAAGAGCAGTGACCATTTGAAGTGCTTGTTAAAATCTAGATCCTTCTATCAATCATTTTAAATTCCTTTCACGGAGCTCACTAGTAACATTTTCTCATTCTTCTGTTTTTAACTTAGCTCTTCTGAGAGAACTGGGTTTTCCCAACTGCTCATTATCTGCTGGGCTTGTCTTCTATCACCTCTACCTTACTTGCTTTATACAGACTCATTGAATCCTCTGAGTAAGATTTCTTATGTTCAGTATCTAAAATGCCATGGGTACTTAATTATATCTTGAAGAGTAGTTGTAGTGTCATTAATGTCCTTTCTGAGAGTTGCAGTTAGAAGGAAACTCTGGCCTAGGCAGAAAAATGCCAGGTTAATAATGCCATTTTATATAGTACCTGTGGAGTGTCCAAGGCATCACCTCAGATTCATTATATTTAATAACACCTTTCAAGAGGGATTGTAAGAAAGGTCAGTTTTATTATCCTTTTCTAGCACAGATGAGGAATTTAGTCTAGCTGAGGTTGATCTGATTAAGATTTAATCAGCTATTAAGTGCAGGCTTAAAGCAAAAAATTAAAGCAAAACTTTTAGATTCATTAATTTTATTAATTTTGTAATTTTAACTAACAGCAAATTTAACGTTTTTAGATTGTTCTTAGAATTTGTTATACTTTGTTTTTATCTGCTGTGAACCGCCCCGAGTCCCTGTGGAGATGGGGCGGTATATAAATGTGATTAAATAAATAAATAAATAAAATAAATAAATAAATAAAATATGAACCCCAGCTCTTACAGCTTATTTTAAAAAAATATTCATATTCCATCTTTAGTACTTTTACATATAACTCAAGACAGTGAACATATCCAACACACCTTCCTCCTCCTATTGTCTCTACAACAACTTTATGAGATAAGATGGGCTAAGAGAGGCCCAAAGTCACCCAGCTGGCTTTCGTGGTTAAGATAGAACTTGAACTCAAGGTCTCCTGCTTTTTTTAGTTTGGTACCTTAGCCACTAGACCAAACTGGCTCTTATCCAAGAGCTGCAATTGTCAGTGCCCATAATTTAAAACTGATTCATACTGTCGTATTTCATGTTTTGTCTTAAAACTAGATGGCTTTTAATTTTATTTTACTCAAGATACTTGCTAAGGTGTGAGTCCATTTGATGGCATTTTTATTAACCGCCACCTTTGAGAAAACAAATCTCAAATGTTATTCTATGGCTCCTTCTCTAGGATGTGTAAGAAATCCTAGAGACAATGCACTACTCTGCAGCTAAAATGTCCACAGATGTCAGGTATGCAGGTGATCATACCCGTACTTTGTAACAATAGCAAATATCAGAATCAATTATCACAATTCATTGTGGTATCAAACAACCTGTACAGGTTCAGAGTTCATCTTTGCAGGACCATGGACAGATCACAAGGTGCTAGAAACTTGCTTCAGTGATCTTGAGGATGCCTTCTAACAACCTCTTCCTGCAATTTGGTGACCTTCCGATATATTTGGGGAACAATTCAAACTGCTCATCCCACTGAGATAATGTCAAGCTAGTGCATTAAGTATCCAGGTCCTTGCTACTCTTTCCCAATGTCCAGCCTAATAGACAAAGTACTGAAGATCCTTATATGTACACTCTTCAGGCCTGAAACTTAATACCTTTGCATTATTTTCTTTCTTTTTCCACCTTGTATGGCTTCTAAACCAATGAACAGACACTGAGAATATGTAGGATCTGGTCCAGGAGTGTTGAAGCCCTGGTAATCAATCAAAGCTCTGAAAGCAGAAACGAATTCTTTGTCTAATGAGTGTGGATGAGAGGACGCAACTAACTCAATCATATCCACACATTTTTGCTGTAATTCAGGACTTGGTTATAACACAAAATCTGCACAAATGTTTGTCTCCATATGTGTACTAAACATGTAGAGAGTAGTGTTAGGATCATTACAGAAGATCATATTCAGTATTATACATCCCACTGTGCCTGTTAAATTCTATACAATATCTAAAAAGGGAGTCTATGCATTGCTGTTCTTATGTTCTTCTTGGGCACATTTTAGAATTTTTTTAAAAATGTGAATGAAAATGTCTCTAAAAGTGTCTTACATATTTTTCTGAAAGAACGTCATTCTACCAATTCAAAAATTAACATATTTTCTTAAGTCTATAATATTGAATCAAATTTGCTGAAAGAAGAGTCACACTTACCGAAAGAGTAAAATCTGATATCTTTCTTCCAGAAAATTGTCCACAAGAGTCCCTGAACTCTTTATTTTATTTTCATACATTTGTATATCGCCCCCCTCCCTAGGGACTGGGGCAGTGCACAGCCATTTAAAAAGAAATAGGAGGAAGAAAGAAAGAAAACTCTTGAGACACCTGCTTATATTATCCATTTTCTAAAACAATTTGTGCAGATGAAATTTTAGACTGTGATAGGAGTATTTGAATTAGACTAAAGTGGTGGCAGGAGGCAGTTAAAGATATATTTGAACCTCTCTTACAATTGCTGTTAGCTCTAGAAAAAAATATAAGTACTTTTTTCCATATTATAGTCCTGGGATTTAGGTTGGGATTTAGAGCAGTGCACTGGCACTATGGGGATCCACCAGTTTTTTACATGTTATTCTGCAGCTTAAAACAACCGTCGATAATTTATTGTCTGTATTTTGTAGCAATGCATTTTCCAATTTTCTTAGTATGTATTGCTGCATAACAGAATTATTCATCCTTCTCTGCCTTTAGAAGCTTTATCTGAGTAGGCGATAAAAACTCTACTGCATAATGCACAAAATGCAAAGATATAATCACAGGGAGCATAATTCCTTTGACTCAGAAATCCAGTTGCTGAAGAATAATGGTAGGAGGGCAGCTATTAGAAATAAGAGTTCATATCCGAGTAGGACAAAGATCATTAGTTTTTAATATAGTTCTGCTAATGCTGCCTTGTAATTCAATCTTGCATCTCATCATAATAATGACTAGCCATCTAAAATTAATTTGTCTCTTACAGAATAGTGGTTTATCCTGTCTCCTAAATATCAGAGAGAGAATGTAATTGAATGGAGAAAAGGAGAGATTCACCAAGAGCTTTTAAACAATTTTTGGAAAATGTTGCCAAATGTTCTCAGCCCGTGCAGCATTTATGCCTGAGTACTATCATGTGTTAGTCACTACAAATCAAAAAGCCAGACAAATGCAAATTTGAAGTATTTTATTGGTATGTCTTAATAGTCAAAAATCAGTTAGAGAAGCATTTAAGATATAGAAGGTTCAAAATTATTAGAAAGATTGAGTCACAATCTGTTAGCAAGCAAAAAGGTCAGATAGAAAAGTGTGTTAACAGTGTAGTAGAGTTTGAAGATCAGAAAATTCTAGAAGTCAGTCTGAACATCAAACGTAGGTTGTGAATGGAAGACAACAAACAAGAATAGTAGGCATAGGAGTCTGCACTTGGAGACCAAGAGCCTTGAGGCTGCTTTTATATAAACCCAGCTGCTGTTGTGGTTTGATCAAGGATCTTGCAGCCCTCTCCCTCCTAGGGGATATGCTAATTGCCTCTGCTCAGCCCTTTGTAGTTGCCAGTGGGTTCTGATTTAGGTGCCCTGCCAGCATGGTGCCTCATTATCTGAACTGGGTTTCACCTGCTCAGGTTGATTGTCTCTTGGAGCTTCCTGATTGCCTGCTAGCTCTGCAGGCTGATTGTCTGGTTTGATGTTTAACTTCACATTCTGCAGAGGAGACCGTAACCCTTACAATTCAAATTAAGGGAAATCCCTTCTCTTTAGGAAGCTTCCTCTACCTTGCTTGGATCTATGCAAATTGCTTTTTCATATCAAATGGGCTAACCTGATATTAAATTGAGGGGTGCTCACATATGCCTTCAACTCCATAGTTTATTTTGTGATAATGTATTGCATTTGTCGAGTAGAGGGTGGATTGGATCAGTTGAAATGACTTTAATTTTAAAATTAAAGGCCCTACATCACACTCAGGGTTTCATATGAATGACTTCCTCTTCTATACATCTAAATAGAATTTAATGATTTTGCTGATACTTAAATCAGGAGAAGATTAGGGTGTTGTATGTGCACAATTAAATGTAATTTTCTACCACAAATTGTTTACCGGGAAAAGGTTCAATTATTTCTTCTTGATTCTAAAATCAGTGGGAAAATTTTTATAAACATCATCTCTGTGTCCTCTTTAATCTTTGCTTTCCTGTATAGGTACCCAGGGTGTAAGAGGGCTAGCATTAGGTAGGATCCCACCCAATTCTGTGCATAGTGGTATTGCCAACATCATTATGGTGGGTTTTGAGTTCTTTAGTCAGGTGAAAATGAAATGTAGATGAATAACTAAAGGAAGTGGCAGCCTCACGGCCTTTTTTGCAGCAGCTCAAGGGACATTAAAAATGTCTGCTTCTTGGTTGACTGGGTCATTGGAGATTGCTGCTGACTGAGGGTGTGATTTAATTACCTGCAGGAACAGCTGTCTCAGCTGTCTCTAGGAGTCGAATGGTAAGCATTAGCATTAAATACAAAGCAGGCAGGGAGAAGGTAATTCTGTTTGCTGTAATTGTCCACTTTAGCTAGAATAGTCCAAGAACAAAAAACAAACAAAAACAAAACGCACCATTAAACCATTTTACATAGAGTTCACATTATCCTCTTTCAATTTACTCCACTATATTTAAGAAGTTCTCAAAAACTTTCTGGATAACTTTTTTCCTCTGGAGCAATCATGTCCTTGCCTCCAAATATCAAGCTAGCCATGTTTTATATTGCTTGACCTGTTCATACAACAGGGTTAATTGAGTCAAACTATATTCAGCTATATTCAGAAAAGACAGAGTATTTAATTAATAATATACCTTTACTTTTACTGTATAGAGGGAGGGAAGGAGAAAGACAGAATAAACAGAATTATCTCAGTTCAGTATCCTCCAGAGATTGGATTATAATTCCCGTAATTCAAGTAAGTAGAGCCATGGTCAGTCTTCTGGGGCACTATGGAATTCATTTAATAGTATATATGGACAGTTTCAATTTGGAGAACGCCATATAAATGAGTAATAATTTTCTGTTTTTAATAAAAAACAAAGCAACTATTCCTTATTGTTTAGGAGTAGTTTTGCTGTAAGAGTAATTTGTTCCAGCCCTGAAGAGAAGTAATATTCTGTTTCTGAACAGGAGGAAAGAAAAAATGCTGGACAAATATTTTTGGAATAACAAAATTGTGGGTTCCCCCTTTTTTTCTATGTATAACTTCCAATACCCTTAGAGCACTGGATGATATAGATATGGGAGATATCATATAAAAAAATAGCAATAACTGTACTTAGCCATAACATTCATTTTGAAATACCATTTTATGCTGTATACGACACTCATATTTTAGGGAAAACTCTCTGGTTTACTGAAGTTATGTAAAAATTAGACTGAGACAGAAAATTCTAGGA
Organism: Myanophis thanlyinensis; assembly: GCA_017656035.1. Taxonomy (NCBI): domain Eukaryota; kingdom Metazoa; phylum Chordata; class Lepidosauria; order Squamata; family Homalopsidae; genus Myanophis; species Myanophis thanlyinensis. The sequence goes on from JAEANM010022152.1 coordinate 8,325, forward strand.
AGGTACGGAAAGGTTTAAGTCAAGAGAATTGTATTTTAAATATTTAACAACATATTTATGTACATGACAGTCATTTCTACAAGGTGCTACATGACTTGTAAGGCATAATGCCAAATAGTATTCCTCAGATTAATGAACATTCACATTGTGCAGAAACGGGATGCCTCCCTGTACAGAACTATGTTTACTTCAGAATTGTAAATGCATTTTGTAAGCTGAAATCTCATTTTTTGATTCAGTGCCTGCATTGAATTACTTGAACAGTTCAACTGAGTTCATGGTTCAGACAGTCTCATTTCTTTAAAATACTTTTACATCCACAATATCTAATCTGACAGAACGTTTTTATTTACCACAGAACTGTCCCATCTTTTTGTTATGGTACTTAGGATTGCATATCTATTTTTTTTCCAGTCTTCTCATCTTTTTCTTCACAATCTAGGAGGTAAGATATGATAACCACCTAAAGGCAGATCAGAGAATATCATCAATAAGCAAGAATTTGTACCTGATTCTCTGGTTCTAGCCATGTATCATGTTGGAATTGGCCTCTTTCATTGTACATGTTTTTACATTTGTAAAATATGTAACTAAAATATTGAGTATGTTCTATCTTCATTTTCTTGCAAAGCTTCAGAAGCATTTTCAAAAAGTGTATATAATTGTATAACCCACTTTCCTTTTAATTCTAGGTTTGGATACACTGGAATTCTTCATGAAGTACTTTTCTGATGGGAGTCTTAACTAGCTGTAAAAGAACTGGGCACATGAGTATTCCTGATGAATGTGATTTGAGTTCTGTAATAGACATCTATTCTTAACAATAGTACTACAGAAAGTGTAACCACCTGCAGATCTAAACTAGAGTGATGACCCAGAAGAATTCCTAGATGTAAATGTGCACCTTTTCCATGGACTTTGATTAGAGGTGATTCCTCACAACTCAACTTAAAAGATGAGTGATGGGGTATGGATCATGCTTAGTCCAGCAGAGTTTGCTCAACTGCAGCAATATTCTGAATGTAAGTACTTACCTCAGCCAAATGCACATCATTCTCTTGATGATTATTTATGTTAGTAATAACATTTCAGCTGACCTCCATCGCATAATAGATGATGTACAAACTTGTTCACTTTTGCTTTTACAAGGTGCTACAGTTCATACCATGGCAACTGAGAACTCTTAACACTGTATGCATGGAACACACAGTACATCTAAGCAGTACAGACTTTTTTTAGGGAGTTTAACAAAAGGAAAAGACAAGAGAGGAAAGTCAATAGTAAAGCTGTGTTTTCTATGAGGACAAGTTCTGAATAAACTATTACGTGCAAGAGAGTGTCCTCCAAACAGAAGAATGCACATTAGTCTACTGTATTGTAGGCAGGATATAAAACAGCCAAATTCCAAGGAGTAAACTCTTTGGGGTGGGTAGATGGCAAGAGAGTTTCCTGGGAAGTTCCTAACAAATTTCTCCCTCCAAGCCTGAACCAAGTTGTTCAGCTAAAGACTTGTGCATCATAGAAGGGACAGGTATTGTAGCAAGACTTGTTAACTGTTCAGTGGGGAAAAAATCAGACCATTGAGTTATAAAGCTATTGGCCTTCATTGTCTACTAATTAATCCTCAGACTGGGAAATAAAGAAGGTGAGCATCAGCTTTGGATGGCCCAACCCTGCTGGCTTTTTATGAGGCTCTGAAGACCGAGTTCTGTGCTCAGTCTTGGGCCCCCAGACAACATGAAACCACCCATCTTCTGGCTATGTTTGTGTTGCCGACTACGCTGGTTTTCTTGGCTACAACGGATTTTAATTTTTGTATCCATTAATTGCTTTTATTCTGTTGGTTTATTACCCAGAGTCACTTGCTGAGATGAGTGGCTTTACAAATTGGTTAAATAAATATATCAGAATAAACCAGAAATTAATTGATAGGAATAACAGACACATAATAGGATGATTCGCATGACTGGGATATAATAATGTAAGCATATAATTTGTTCAAACAGGCAGAAGCAAAAGAAAGAGAGGAGGGGTTTCCTATTCAGAAATCCAAGGGAATGAATTAGATTGTAGAAACCATGTGAAAGAATGAATAAAAATAATACTGTGTTTGATGTCTACTAAAGTTCACATAGACACAGGGAAGGTGTGGGTGGTTTTCCAAAACATAAGTGCAGAATTTTCAAAAGGATATGAAACAGTAGTGATGGAAATTTTAACTCAGCATCCTTTGGGAGATGCTACCAGGGAATTTCTGATTTGCCTTGCTGAAGTCAGAGAAAGGCACAAGAGGAGCAGTTACCCTTGTTTAATTGTAATTAAGAAGATACTAGAGGCAAAAGAACATCTTAGTAAAAAAGACCAAGGCATCATTTCATACTGCACAGAAGACAATGGTAAATCTCTCCAGTATTTTACAAAAAAAACCACATAGATTAAAAAGTATTAAATGGTTGACAATATGGTGCTGGGTGATCTGGTTAAATAGTGCTCAACAAGCTACCGAGGTATAGCTGAGGATGTTTTGAAGTACTAATGTACTTTATGATATGGCTAGACTAATGCCTTCAAGACTTCAAGCTGCTAATGCTGTCATGCAGAAAAAGAAAAAACAAAGTTTTGAATTTTAGAAAAAAAATTAAAAATGCAAAATGCAAGGCTTCAAAGACATTGTTACATGGGATGTATGAAGCATGAACATGGAAAAATCAACACAAGTAACGATGAAACGAATTGATGACACATTGGCATCTTAAGCAACAGCAAATTGAAATGCACTAGAATTGGACAGGCAGAAGATCATACAGTTTACTACTCAGGACATGAAAAACAAAGAACAAATGGTATTGCATAGTAAAACAACTCATGATTGAATAGTATCAATTAGTCTTGTAGAACATATACATCAGCTGCTCAGTGATGACGGCAAAATGCTAGCAGATGAAGCAAAACTAGTCAGGTCCTGTTAGTTTTGTCTCCTTTAATAACAAAGTATGTATTTCATCAAGGAATTGCAAAAAACAGAATGAAGAAACAGGACTGAAACTTGAGTTTGTTGGGAACAATATCTATTCTGAATGAGTCTAATTTTGAGGTCCAGATTGAATACCAGAATATGAAGGAGCGTACTCAAATTCAAATTCAAATTTTATTGGTCACATACACTGTCATACATGGTATGATATGTGTGAAATGCTTACGTGACCAACCGCTTACTGATGGTCTGGCCATTCTTTATGTGTTATTTTTGAGAAATCCTAGACTATCCTAGCTTTTGCTTTTAATCATTTAAATGGAATTTTAAAATGATATTTAATCAGCCATTGTTTAATTATTTTAACTGCTTTTA
>JAEANM010022153.1:0-11673 GCA_017656035.1 Myanophis thanlyinensis
CTTCCTTGCTGCCTCCCTCCCTCCCTCCCTCCCTTTCCCAAATCTATAAGAATGGCCTCCCTTCTTTTTTTCCCCCCCTTCTGCTGGCTTTCCACTTCTTACATTAACAGTCGGCTTAATGCACTCTCGATCTTTGCCAGAAAATGAAATTATCTTCGGGGCTGGCACTGTCTCCTCTCCTCTAGCCTGTTCGTCTGACCCTTAAATGGATCCAGCCTTCAGATCTGCTGCGTCAGGATGGATATTTACGATCATCGCTTTTAAAAGCCGGAGCTGAGAGGCAGAGAGTGGTGGCCATCCCGTCTTGCGTCCTTCAAAGGACATTTCCTGAGATTTTGTGGTCGCTTCATCCCTGGAGGTTTTTAAGAGATCAGACAGCCATTTGTCTAAAATAGTATAGATGCTCCTGCTTGAGCAGGGGTTGGACTAGAAGATCTCCAAGGTCCCTTCCAGCTGTATTCTGAATTGAACTATACTCAAAAAATGCTCTCAATCATGGAGATGAGAGATAGGGACCCCAACTTTTTTGCACCCAGAATTTTGCAGGACTTTCTCACAGCCAGGTATCCATGCTGGCATCTTCGGCCTCCAAACCAGGTTTCGTATCATGACCCACCATAAAAATTGAAGGTAAATTAACGTTGGATTTTTATTGCTGACAGTTTACCGGTTTCAGTTTATCCTAATCCTGACTGATGTGTTCAAGAATTCCCCAGTCAGCAAGGGTGGACTTCAATTCCCAGAATTCATGTTGACTGGGGAATTCTGGGAGTTGAAGTCTACCTGTCTTAAAAGTTGCTGAGGTTGAGAATCAATCGCTGGTCTTCTTCAGAATATCCTTCAATGATTTTCCTATTCGCTGGGCAGCCATCAAGCCCATTTCTTCATTTATCGATTGTGAAAACAAGGATCGGAGGACTTTTGATCGTGCCCGGATGTTTATTTGCAGAATGTCAATAAAAAGAGACTTTACAAGTTGGTCTGTTTCTTTGCTTGGTCACATAAAGCCAATAATCCCAGCTGCAGCCTGTGCTGTCTGTGGATGATGGGAGCTGTGGTCACATTTGCTGGATTTGGGGATTCTTTCCCACGAGAAAAAATAAATAAATCTCAGTTTTAATTCAGGGTTTTGAGTTATTAGGAAGTTGCGTTTGGCTGCAAATTTTGGACTGGTGAATTGATTTTGATGGTGGGGCTGAGGAGGTTACAGAAAAGGCCTACGGCAAAGGAATTGAACATTTTACCAGAACAATTGTTGATTATTATGAAATCATGACAATTGCAGCCTGGCAATACCCCACAATGATTGTGCTTCGTCTGAAATTAAATACAATGGCTTTTAAATGCTATTAGGTTGTGACTTTAAATGCCTTGTTGTTAAACATGGCTCTTATACTGTTAATAATAGTATATGATATTATAATATTAGTAAAGTTATTTAATATAATAACCCTGTCTAATAATTTTGTTACAGTATCATTTTGTATATAGATATTTTTCTATCAAATTTATCATATAAATACATCAATATACGGTAGAATATAAAAAGATACTAATATACATATAGTACATTAATTGCACATTCATTATGAACCATTACTACTATGATAAATGGTCAGATAATATAATTATATATTTATAACAGCAGATAAAATAGACTATTATAGATACTTATATTATCTATCATAGTAATAACTCAGTACATAATGAACTAAGGTGCAATGAATACACTATAAGCTGTTATAAGGTCAATTTATTATTATTAATATATATATATACACTTTATTCATTAAACATGAAACCCAGTCAACTGAACATTTAAAAATGTGTCACATTATTAACTGGCACTGATGGTTGCTACAGGTTGCTGCCAGCATTCTAGATATCTACCTAGATTAATAATAGTTTATTTATTATTATATTGTTGTTGTTTGCAGTCAGCCAGACTGGACTTGACATTTTTATCTACCTAGTCAGTCCTTCCTAAGAACCTGGGATAGGGAGATATTGTTTAAATGTGTTAAAGGTATTGTTGCAGCAGGTATTATTATTATATACCAAACCATGAGCAATCACAGCTGCCAGCTCTTCAACTGCTGCTGCTGCTGCTGTTGTTCTTGTTATTATTTCTTCCATTTCTTTTACTTGGGGAACTGAACCAGTTTTATCTTTTATTATTTTTGTTGAAAATCAGCACCCAAGCTTTAATAGCACTTTTTAATGTTTCTGGCAATTTAGGCTGTAGCTTTGTAAAAAAAAAAAAACTTATATAATAACAATTGATATGCATGTATGTATGGATTATGTATTTAATGGAATTTCTGAGCTGCCCCACTTTACCCCTACACTACACCAGTTCTCATCATTCCATCTGGGAGTACTCAGTTCCCAGTTCCTCAGGAGCCAAATCAAAACTGTTTGCAATTAATTAACTTATCTCATTAGCACCCGAAGAATGGGGTGATTATGCTTTTAAGTTAACTTGTAATATAGCTCCTGGCTATGGAAAAATAGTCACACACAGTCTCATAGCTTCCTGTTCTGTTTTGCTAAAAAACAAGCATGAGGGAATGTTAAGATACATTCCTGATCTAGCAATCTAATCCTATGACTTTTCACATGACCTACAGGAAGGATATGAACTTAGCTTGGTCTGCTTGGATTTCTGCCAATGCTGAATGCTATTGCTAAATAAATAGCCCACATTAATAAAAGGTTCCTCACAGCTTATGACTTCAAAATTTCCAGAGGAAACTAATCAGAATCTATTAGATGGATAATTTCTTTCCCCACCAATGAACAACAATTGGAAGCATATACAGATGGGGAATGTGCCAGAATTCAGAAAGTATGAAGAATTACAGAAAAAATTAAAACTGTTGTATTTCTCTGCTAGATTTCTCCATTTTTCTCTGATCCACTTGTCCTATGTGAATACTGACATGTTTTGTTAAATATACACACCCATGAATTAAACAGTAAACAGTTTCTTTTGTTTTATTTGACCTTCCTATTATATACTTGGCATTTGATTTTCCAATTGTCTTTTTCAGAGGAAGTAATTTTTGAATGCTGCAGTTTGAAATTCTGATGTAGGTTTTGAAGAAGAAATCAATATTTCCATTCTACTCTGCTTGGGAAACTTTAAACATCTACCTAACAAGCCAGTATATAATGTCAAGAAGTAATTATTTATTTTATACATACATACATCTCCAAAAGGAGTTTAGTTCAATCATAAAATGAAAGCACAATTTTAATAGCATTTAGAAAAAGACCATAAGTACTGAGCATTTTTCTCTCTCAGCTACTGCATTAACAACAGATGTTCCACCATATGAAGAGAAATGAAGAAAGCCCATTACATCAGTTCTTCTCTCTCTGATATTATACATTAAAAAGAGCAAGCAATAATTTTAATTACATCACAGTAAGATATCTATATTGCACTGTTAGAAAAACTGTAGGTTAAGAATCCATGTCTGATTTTTTTCCCTTGCTTTCTTTTCTTTCCTCATTCCATCGTCTATCTATGTCACTCCTCTTTAGAATAAGATTTTTATTTGTTTTTATTGATCTCTATTCCTTGCATCCTCTCCTACTGAAGAACATGATATTTACTTGAGTGGAGGAACGCATGATTTTGCCAAAAGGGTTCAGCTGAATGATGTACAGGTAGTCCCCAACTTATGACTAAGTTGGGGACTACCCAACTAAGTTAGGCACTACCAACTGAGGCTGGAATTATGGTCACAAGTCTTATCAGTTGAGCAGGTTATCATGTGACCATGACCGATTTTACGAGCTTGCTTGCTTCAGTCAAATGAAGCACCATGGCTGTTAAGCAAATGTAATATTAAATAAATACTGGTTTCTGGGAAAAGCTCATAAATCACAATTACATGACTGTGGAACACTGCAAATGTAAGGTGGGATGGTTGCTGAGCACCCAAAATGATATCACATGATTGGGAAGGGATGATCACCAACACCTTGACTGTTTGGTAAGAGGGCTGTCCACTATTTGTGTTACTTGCTATGATGTAATTAATGACTTATTTGTATGTCATTTGTGTAATTGTGTCATTATGCAAATCAAATTCATAAGTAGCCCTGCAGAGATTTTTTGTAAGTTGAATGGATATAAGTTGAGGACTACATCTAGTAACCCGTGGTAATTTGTTCATACATTTGGAAATCAGAGTAAACAATGAGGGAAATGCAATGTAATGAAGAAACAAACATAGTTTCTTGGACTGTTCTAAAACTGCAGTTCAAAATTCCTTGAATACAGTTATCATGGAAAACCATGGTTTATTTAAAACTGAAAGCACAAGCTTCCTAAAAGCTTGAATCCAAAATGGAAGGAGCAAGGAAGTATTAATGAAGAAATAATGGAATATTTGAGCAGAACAGGAAATCTGCAGCTTGTTAGAGCTAAATCAGGCTATGAGCTAATCTTTCTGTTTGTTTTTTTACCCAGAATAATTGTAAGTTTAGAAGAGCATAGAAAGGGAAAGGATGCTAAATGCTAATCTTAGTGAACCCACTCATCAGATCTAGCACAGCAGTTCTTACAAGGTCTAAGAACAAAAGCAAAATATAAAGCAGCATGAGCCACCTCTCGGGATGATTATCTGCTACCAAGGTTCTGCTGGTCTTGGAAAGTTGGTGGACTGTCTCAGCATAGTCTTCTACAGCTTGTTCCAAAATTTGGTGTTTCTTCAACATAGAAACTGCACTTTGTTCATCCTATAAAGTTTCAAGAGACAACAAATCATGTTTTATTAAATGACAAATTATCTTAATTTGCTAATTTAACGAAGCCTTTTCCTGATTATTTGGTAAGAGGGTTGTCCACTATTTGTGTTACTTGCTATGATGTAATTCATGACTTATTTGTATGTCATTTGTATAATTGTGTCATTATGCAAATCAAACAAAATTATATAATTTGTGGTAATTTGTGGTAATTTTGACATGCATTTTATAATTTGTACAACTTGCATAATAACTTTATTACTCAAATTATGTGAGTCATTATGAATTATATGAAATAAATGTAACTGCCTTGCCCACATTACTTGCACTAGACTTGCCTATTATATGGGGATGATGTCAAAACATCTAAAAATATGCTTCTAAAGTCTGTTAAATGGGAAATTTTTAACTCAAGGTTTACAGTTCCCAATGCTGCTACCGTTACCTATGGAAAGTCAACCTACTTCAAAAGTGCTGGCTTATAGAGGAATATAGAGAATACATTTCCCAAACCTGTACAAATGTCACATCATTCAGTGTTGTTTAGCTATAAGAAAACTGCCTAGTTATCTGTTTTGTAAATGACAGGAATGACTTAAAATACTGCTGTATTACACCACAGAATTTCTGATGAAAGTAAGTTAATTGAATGATCTAACAACAATATGGCATAGGTACAATGGGGCATAAATTACATTCCCAGTGACATGCCACAATAGGATGTATGTCAGGCCTGTTGCTTTCTTTTTTCTCCTGTGCTGCTTTTTGATTTGTAGTTCAATGATTTTAAAATATTTTTATTGTTTTAAATATGGGCTATTCAAATTCAAATACAAGAATCCTATCCTTAGTTTATGAAATTTGAAACAGAATAGTTATTTTTTCAAACTAAATTGGTCACCTTTTCTAGAAACATATATGCGTCCTTCATAAAAAATAAACACAGTGAACTGAACTCAAGTCAAAAGATAGATGAACTGACAACTGTAAATTGACTCGTAGGATTTCCTTGCATTATTTACTTAATATCAGGGCAAGTGAAAGAAATAAATCACAGTTCAGGCATTAAGAAATATTTGACAATTCAATTAAAAAAGCATTAATAAACTGGAAAAAAATAATCTTAAAAAAAAGCATTAGAAGACATCTCTCAAGCATAAAAAAGCAGGCTTCTGGGAAAGAAGGAAAATTATTTCTCTTTAAGTAATTGAGCACGTTTTCTAAATCTGATTTCTGCAACTGCTCACTAATGAGCACCTGAGTTTGGGAAGATGGACAAAAAAGCAAATATAGCTTCTTTCAGCTACTCTATACTGATTAGATACACAGCACAATACATTGTAAATAAAGAGAATTTAGAAACTATTGCGATCATTTTCTGATGGTAGCTGATACAAATCAAAAACAGCCAAAATATCTATGTAAAACAATGAAACTTAACAAAAGGCAAAATGGGAATATTTGTAGTTTTGTGCTATGTGGACTGTCAGAAAAGTCCAGGTTTAAGTTGAGAATTGAAGAGTCTCCATATCAGTGAGATGGGCAGCATAGAAATTAAGTAAATAAATAAAATAAAAGCAAAACTACTAACTTTATACCATTTTGGTCTTCCAGTGAATCAGTTCTACAGTTTGTGTTGCCAAAAGCTTACAGCTTTTTATACAGCATGGGGTAGATTTTGTTTTCATAGCAAGATCAGGACATCTACCTACCTGTCTTTGATTCTACATTTAATGTCCATCAGTCTTTAGGAAAAAAACTAAAGTGTTTATACATTACATGCATTATAGTTTTAATAGCCTGCTGGTTGAGGAATTCTGGGAGTTGAAGTCCACACATCTTGCTGAGGTGGGAAATCACCAACTTAGCTCAGTGACTGCAGAGCTGTGCTTAGCTGCCTATATAGCAGGAAGCTTCCTTACCTTGGCCTTCTCTTCTGACATCATGTAGAGCTCCTGCTCACTCATCCAGGCTTCAGCTTCTGCAGCATCAAAATAATATTGTTGGGCTTTGTGAGATTCTTCAAGGCGCTTGTGGCGTTTCTCTGTCTCCTCAATCAGGAGACTCCACAGCTGCTGCAAATCTGCGAGCCGCTGCTGGATTGCTTCGGCATTAAGGCTGCTGTCTGTAAGGATGTTTTGGCTCCTCTCAAAAATGTCATCGATACGAGGCTGGTGTCCATGGATTTCTTTCTGAAGTGTCTAAAGGGGCGTAGGGGGAATTTAATACCCATACTAGGAATAGGTTTAACAAATGCTTAAAAGAAAAGATAATGAGAAGTCCGTTTCTAGACCAGCATTCTAACTATTACACAAAACTGCTCTCATCTTGAGAACAACAGATTGGGTAAAGATTAATTCATTGGATAAATCAACACATATTTATTATTTAAACAAGTAATGACCAAAGCACCTACATCTGATATCCAAGTCAGAAGATTTTGTTGCAGAAAATCATGATGTGTGCAAAATGGGAGATTCAGTCAGACATAAGAAATAAACCAGCTCACAGTGGTAAGGGGAGTAGATTCAAACAACTAAACCATTTATTATCTCTGCACTGGTCATAAAATAGCTTTAGTTTCTATCACAGAAACTAAGATAGATTAGTTTCTATCAGTTGCATATAAAATATAGGAGCCCCTTAAACTTACACAGATGATTAGAATACTATTGTGTGAATGATGCTTTTCATTCATTAAAAAATTAATATAAAAATATGCCAGTGGAAAGGAAAAGAAAAAAAAGAAGAGCATTCATCCATAAACTTCACCCAAGATATTAGTTAAGAATCTAAATTTTGAATATTTTGCCTATTTGAAGATTGCTAACAGCCTCTTACCTGATTTTTCTTAATTAATAACTGAACAGTCTGTAGGTTGTGCCCATGATCTGTGGATGTGGCAATAGGCATCCTCTCTCCAACCCACAACTAGCAAAAATAAAATATACTGATCAATATGGAATACAGGCATGGGAAGGAAGTATAACAAGAATTAAGAGATGAGGAAACTCCAGGAGAAGATGTAAGTAAAAAAATATTAGAAATGGATAGACTGACATTAAAGATAAAAGACAAGAAAGATACAGAATATTTTCAAATATGGGATTTGTTTTCTAAATGGTTGGATGATATCAGTAGAAACTCACAATTTCATCTTCCACATCCCGGTTGAACTGATGGATCTCCTTAGAGGCCAATAGGTGAGACTTCCTTTCATTCAAGGGCTCCAGCAATTCCGTGAATTTCTTCTCCACTGTGTAGCGTTTACCATCAACTTCATCAGTACTCTTGCCTTCCTGACTCAGCGCCTGGGCTTGACTCTGCAGCTCCTCAACCTCTTTCTTACGAACATCCATTTGATTCTCCAGCATCTAAAATGCAAATGAAAATGTAGACATTCATCCATTGTTAAAGTGGTATTACTGTCTAAGGAACATTAGCAAGACCACAAAACAAAAAAGGTTCAGCCACTATTTGCTACTTATTTTTGTACTATCCAGTGAGATTACAGTTGACTTCTATTTGGATCATTTTGATGATTTTTAAACAGCTTCCTTTTTTCTTCACAAACCATATTCTAAGTGTTTTAGTTTGCCTTTCTGTGCAATATGTTACTTATAAGCAGGGCTGTGGAGTCAGAGTCGGAATGGGAGTCGAGGAGTCGGAGTCAGAGTAAATTTTGGGTACCTGGAGTCAGAGTCGGAAAGTACAAAAAACTGAGAGTCGGAGTTGGAGTTGGAACATTTATCTACCGACTCCACAGCCCTGGATAGGGCTGTGGAGTCGGAGTCGAAGGAAATTTTGGGTACCTGGTGTCGGAGTCGGAAAGTACAAAAACTGAGGAGTCGGAGTCGGAACATTTATCTACCGACTCCACAGCCCTGCTTATAAGGGAACCATTTCTGCTTGAATTTGGTTAGACTTCTGCTAAGAATATATACAGTCCATTTTTCCAATACAGTTCATTCTAAAATTTGAGTCTCCCAAACTTGTATTATTGAAAGGGTTTCTCTTTCCCAATGATGTGTTACATTGGTTCTTGCTGCTGTCAGCCATCTCTTAATAAATCATGATTCTTTTCATTTATATTCTTAGGGGTCCTGCTCAAGACAAATATTTGTAGTTTAACTTCGAGTTTTATTTTCAGAATTTTCTGGATGTTCAGTGTAATTCCTTCCAGTACTTTTGAGACTTTTTGCAAAGGTTCAACTTTTCTGTGACATAGTTTTCTGTGATTTATAGCAATGTATGAGAGAAGAAATTCATCAATCACTTGGATGTTCATTTTGTCATGCCCTTTCAGTCAAATCATTCAAAACACAATTTTTCAAACAAAAAGAAAAGAATGCACAAGTTTATCAGGGTTAAATATGTACCAGTGTCTATTTCAACTCTTGTTGTGAAAATCAACCCCGATTAAAACATATATGACAGACAAATCTCCAGAATATGGAGGAAAGCTATACCAATCAATCAGCCAAGGACAATTTCTGTCCTCATCAAATGGACACGGTGTACAAAAGATACTTTGTAGACTTCTAGAAACTGCCATGAACTGTTGAAGAATGAGCCCTCAGATATTTTTTCTTCTTGTTTTAGATCAGGGGTCTCCAACCTTGGCAACTTTACAACTTGTGGATTTCAACTCCCAGAATTCCTCAGCCAGAGGAATTCTGGGAGTTGAAGTCCACAAGTCATAAAGTTGCCAAGGTTGGAGACCCATTTTAGATGGCAGGTGAAGAGATTTGTATTCAGATTACATCTGGGAAACAAAGATTGCTAAATGCTATGGCTATGCAGACTATAGATCTTCAAGCATAAATAATGGTTTGGAACAGGTATGAGTATATATGAAGCATCTGGCTGCAACTGCAGAAGGCAGCCCAGCAAACCCTGGGGAAAAACACAGCTGCTTTAAATTGTCAGATGCATTCGTTCGATGAACGTTATGAAGCATTTCTGAATTCAAAGCATTGCACTGCTCCACTAAATACCACTCAGCTTAGTAATATTTGATCTATTTCATGTGACATATTTGCTTTTCTTAACAGAAGTATCCCAAATACCTAAAATGATATAATAATGGAACACTGTAATCAGCTTGAATACTATCCAACTGGAAGGCAGTCAGATAAATTTGTATTGTAAATATAAGCTCATGTACATTTCACCATTTTTGCCCCTTTCAGTCCATTACCACCAAAGAGGCAAAGTTTACTACTCTAATGGCTTTACCTGTTGTTTTTTCAGCAAAATGTTGACACTGGTGAGGTCTTTGCCATAATCATCTGATTGTATCTGGCTCTCCAGGCCATTCAGCCATTTATCTAAGTCAGCACAGCTCTGGGTGAACAGCTCAGCCTTATTGGCATCAAAAAGCCGCTGAGCTTTTGTTTGGGTGGTGCTTTCCAGTTCTTGCCACATTTGGTGTAGGCTTGTCAACTTCTCTTTCACAATTGCTTCAGTTTCAGGCTTTTCGGCAATCAACTGCATCCCTTCCTAAAAATAAACAAAATGATCAACCAAGAACAATTAACTCAGTTTGCCATAAACTGTAATTCCACATGCATAGAACTAATTCACATGATTCTACGCTAGCATGCTCCTGAAGGGACATGACAAGTAAACCCAAATGCCTTTCCCAGAGCACTATTCCTGTGCCCCATACCTTTTGGATTTTGTCAAGCCACTCTTTATTGGAACCAAGCTCAGCCATGAAGGCTTGGTGTTTCAGCCACTTGCTGTGAAGGTTCCGTGCTTCATCGTAAGACATATCTTGTGCTGTAAGCATCTTCTCGTTAATCCAGAGAGACAGCTGAAAAATGATGGAAATGTTTAACTTTAAATAGGGTGTGTCCACAGCCATAAAAATGTTTCTGACAATTTAAATCAGCTGACTATGTCCAGAAGCGGGTACTCACATAATGGAAATACTGGTCTCCAATAGGATCTTTTCTAAACTAGCTCCAGGACTATAGGACATTATATAGGAAAGATTATATGTCTCATTTGTTATTATAAATAGATAAAACTCCTTCTACTTCTGAAATGTCTTTAAGAGTTGACTGTATCCCATCATGCTTTTATTACCTGTTTTAATAGGTTTGTAATTATATTTTAGGTTTTTTTATACTGATTGTAATAAAACCTGCAAACTATTTTGAAAATTGAACTTATGCCATATGCTTTGCAAAAGAAATGATTCTATAAAATCCTTTTAATCATAGAATTCTTAATTCTAGGACTGGAAGATAAGAAAGCAAGCAAAAGACATTGGTTTTGAAAATGTCCAAAGTGAAGATATTTAAAGTAGCAGTTCAACATTAACTTACAGAGATCTATATTTTCAAACACCAATGTGGTCTTGGTTTCAACAGGAAAGCAGAACTGCTTGCTGCTTTTCCCTGTCAAAATTTCTCTTAGGTCATTTCACTATGTAAACCTTTATTTCATAACTCATGAAAAATTGTAAAGGGAAGATTTCCAAAAGACAAGATGGAAATGGGGGAGAATTTAGGTCTCCTCCCATTTGTTACTTCTCAGCATGAAGTTACCCTCAGCCACTTTGCAGCTGGCTGGACCATCCTGTATCCAAAGCTGTGCTGGTGCCACAATGTCTAGCTTAGCCTAAAAGCACATTTATAAGATTGAAATACAGTCACACATGGATTAAAAAAAGTCAGAGACAGTTTAACTCAGTGTCAGCAACAGCAAAATCCTTGAAGGCCCTATGCAAATTATTCAAAAATAATTCTGGTGGAACACTGTAGCTCAGTGACAGAGTGCATCCTTTCATATTAAAAATCACAATCTAAATTGCTAATATACAGTGTGTCAGGGTTCCACACAACATCATCAATGCAATCAGAATTCCAGAGAAACAAAGTCCAAAGAATAAGATTTTATTGA
>JAEANM010022154.1:0-11673 GCA_017656035.1 Myanophis thanlyinensis
CTTTCTTTCTTTCTAATTTAGAACTGCCCATCTTCCTCAAGAGGGACTTGAGGAAGATGGCTCACTAAACCCTCAAAAGTGCGCAAAGTTGCTTTGAAAAATAATTTCCCCAGGTTATGGCTCATTAGGTGGAGGAAAGAATGGGAAAGGTCAGGTGAAGGAGAGAGGGAAAGTATACATGCAAGTTGGTATGCATCACCCTTGCTTAGCAATATGGAAGCAACTTCTCTCTGGTTTAGTAAGAAGATGAATTGCTGGGAGGCTGAAGACAGCAGACAGCCAAGGAGACTCTTAAATTTGTCAAGTAGCAATCATATAATGCAGTAGGACTTAAGTCAGTACTCTCAACAACAGCCAAGACTTGAAAGTACATTTTAGTAGCCGCTATAGAATCATCTATTACAATTTTCAATGTGCAAATATGAAGTTATATATTTGACTGGGAAGAATATTGATGTATTTGAACTTTGATGTTGGAGAAGACTCCTGACAATATTATGAACAGCTAAGAAAACAAGCAAATGGATTGAAGAAATCAGTTCTCACTCAAAGCATAAATGATCATGCTCAAATTATCTTACTTCAGATATATTACAATATACAAAGACACAACTGTCTAGAGACAGCTTAATGATGGGACAGGAGAAAGGAAAAATAAGAAGAGGACAACCAACAGCAAGGTGGACGGATTCAGTTACAGCAGCAATTAGTGCACCATTGAAGACATGAAAGACTAGGTTAGGAGCAGATCATCATGGAAAATATCTAACTATGTGGCTGCTATGAGTTGAAAACAACTTGGTCAATCAATCAATCAACCAACAAGAATTGAAACATTTCTGTTTAGGCTATCTCTGAAGATATGGAAGAGTTGTCCAATGATTACCCCCACCCCAAATTCTGGAATGCAATATCACTGGCACTTAGCAACAGCACTTAGACTTATATACTACTTCACAGTGCTTTACAGCACTCTCTAAGTGATTTACAGAGTCAGCATATTGCCCTCAACAGTCTAGGTCCTCATTTTACCGACCTTGGAAGGATTGAAGTAACCTTCAGCTGATTAGGATTGAACTGCTGGCAATTGGCAGAGATAGCCTGCAATACTGTATTCTAACCACTGAACCAAAGCCTGAAAGCCTAAAGATCTGGATACATTTACCAGGGAATACATGTTTGCTTGTCAATTGGTTTTTCAAGAAAAAGG
Source organism: Myanophis thanlyinensis (assembly GCA_017656035.1). Classification (NCBI taxonomy): domain Eukaryota; kingdom Metazoa; phylum Chordata; class Lepidosauria; order Squamata; family Homalopsidae; genus Myanophis; species Myanophis thanlyinensis. The sequence goes on from JAEANM010022154.1 coordinate 1,211, forward strand.
ATGGAACAGGCTCTGTTGTTTTACACTTTTGCACTTCCCTGGAACTTCAATTGGTAAAGCAGTTACTGTTTTTAAAGATACTCAAAGCTGTGTGAATGCTCAGCTTAAATACATTTTCTGAACATAAAAGTTTGTCCATTGTTTTTCTTTACTTCATTCTGAGAAGAGGCCAAACTGGTCAACATACTATACAAAGTCTGGGCTCTAAGGAAAGGAAGTGAAAGTGTAAGTATTCATAATTAAAACAATTTTTATATTCTTTAATTGGAACAGAATACAATCTGCTGTGGTTCAACATAGTTTAGAGGCTGCTATGCTGTCCTTTTCTTCTCCTATCCCTGCCTTAAAAGAGATGCAGGGGGAATATTTCAAAAATATATTAAGTGAAACCTTTGAAAGTATCCAGCTGAAACTTGGCAGCATTAATGTTCTCTAAAGCATTTACTATTCCTGTTTTTTTTTCTTCTCATCCCATCTGCTCAAAATGAAGCAGCTGCAGGCATTTTGATGGTTCCCTCTCATAGCTGCTGGTTGCTTTTTTTATTGAATCTGAAGCAGGTTGAATCAAATATTTTACTCCCAAATCACAGAGCTCAACATCTAAGTGAATCATGCCATCTCCAGATTTCAATTCTCCCAATTTTAATTGGGATCAAGACTTATTCACATATTTCAGTAACATTTTCCTTTTTTGGGGGGAGGGGGAACCAGAAGGTGTAGTAAAGTGAATTCTCACACCTGGGGAAACCAGACCATCCTTAATCTCAATGTTTCAAAGCATTAAAGAAGATCACACTTGCTTCATGGCAGTTCCAAGTATACAACAAATAAAGTAGAAATAAATTGGACCAGTATTTGAGTTTTGATGATTTTGTGGGATCCTAGAACTGCTTTCTGACTGGCACAAAGCATAGAACATAGAATAACAGTTGGGGGTCTACTAGTCCAATCCCATGCTCAAGCAGGAGACTATATACCATTCTGGACAAATGATTGTCCAATCTCTTCTTGAAAATCTCCAGTGATGGAACACTGACAATTTCTAGAGGTAAGCTGTTTAACTGATTACTCTCACAGTCAGGACATTTTTCCTTTAGTTCTAGATTGGATCTCTCTTTAATGATCTTCCATCCATTACTTCTTGCCCTGCCCTCTGATACTTTGGAGAATAGGTCAACCTTTCTATTTTATGAGAGTCCCTCAAATACGGGAAGACTGCTACCAGTTATAACTATTCCCCCTAGCTTGGTATCATTTACAAATTTAATGAGTTCCTCTTCTACTCCCTTGTTGACATCATCTATGAAAATATTGAAGATTATTGCACCTAAGACAGAACCTTGAGGCACCCCATTGCACACTTCCCTTCATGTAGATGTAGCTCAGTTCTCATGCTGAATGCGGTTGGTCATTTGTGAATATATCTGGTGGTGGTACTGTACTGTCTATCCCACACTGTTTTATCAAGAAGTAGGTGGTGGTCTACTTTCTCAAATGCCTTACTGAAGTATAACTAAAATATGTCTACAGCAAATATGTCATTAGCATTTTCCTAATCCACTTATTTAATTACTTTTATCAAGAAAGGCATTAAGGTTTGACTGGCACGATCTGTTTTTAACAAACCAATGCTGGCTTCTAGCAATCACCTTGCTTGTTTCTAGTTGCTCACATAGCCACTGCTTGATTATCTTTTCCACAATGTTTCCAGGTATTGTTGTCAGGCCAATTGCGTTGTAGTTTCATGGATCCACTTTTTTCTGCTTTTTGAAGATTGGAATCACGTCAATTCTTTTCCAATCCTCTGGTAGCTCCCCTGTGCTCCAGAAGTTTTGAAAGATTTTGTTCAGTGGTTCTGAGTTCACATCTGTCCATTTCCTCAGTTCCCTGTCATGTAATCCATCTAGTCCTGGTGACTTAAAGTCATCTAGAGTGGATAGGGCTTTTTTTTTTTTTTTTACAATTTTCTTACCTATTTTGATTTGTGTACCTGTTCTGTCTCCCACTGTACTGCTATTGATAGGTTGGGCTATTTTATTCTTTTTGCCTAAAGACAGATGCGAAGAAGGAATTAAGCAAATCTGCTTTTTCCCTGCCACCACCTACTTGCCATCTTCTCCCATTAGTGGATTGATTGTTTGCTTGACTTTTTTTTTTCTTTCTTACATATTAAGAAAAACTTTATTATTATTATTGGCATTTGTTGCAAGTCTTAGTTCATTCATGTGAAGATGCTCTAGTTTTCACTATTTTTGTCAACTTTCTCAGTTAGCATTGTGTATAAAATAATCTCTCCCTTTGGCAACCCCACTTATCAGGGGTTATTTTCAGGAAAGGAAACCCCCCTCCCCCGTCTTCAGAAGTCTTATTTAAAGTCTAGCAAACATTAACTCCTGATTACCTTTGATTTTCATTTAAAAAGAATATCAAAAGTTTTCAGTTCTACTATTTGTCTTCTGTTAAACCCCCAATATAAAAAGTTACTTAAGAAATTATTTTGCAGCTAGCTCTACCCCAAAATGAATATTATTTCCTTACTATTTCAGCTCATGCTGCTCAAATAGAAAAACAAAGGCTGCTGATACCAGAAAAGGCACTTTGCTTTACAATATTTAGAATTTCACTCTGTTTATACTTGTTGTCACCCATCACTCCTATTCATTCATCTACTGGAGAGAAATAATGCTGTATAGACTAGGTAGATTAGGTTGATGGTGCCATCCTGTGCTTAATTACCTCTCAATCTTACTGCTTCTTCTATCTTGTTCAAGTTTGTTATTGTCATTTCATATGCAAATAGATGAGGATGCACTTGACAGTGCCTAGACACACTAACATTTCAATCAGGGCTGAAAATGTTAGGCTGTTACCAAGTAACAATTAACTTTTTGCTTCCTTCTTCCAGATCTAGGAATACAAAGAACACATCAACAACTCTGATCCACAAAAGAATACTGGAAGAACTAAAGAGGGTCTGTTTTTCCAGTTGCAGCATTCTCCTTTACCCACATCTTTTAAATGCAAGCTGAAATTGTAAACTCACAAAAACTGCAGTGTGTGTACATGTCTACTTTTTTCTACAAAGCAAAGCTTCCCCCCTGTGCTTCCCTCCAGTTTGTTTGTTTTCTGAAATGTTTTCCTCTGGGTAGTAACTTGCTTGACAAGCAGAAAGGACAAGACATGTTTGGAAAAGGATAAAAGCTGCAGAACAACCCAATGGAGTTCAGCTTCTCGTGGTGGCATGCCATCAAAGATGCATCTACAAACCTGAGTAGAGTCACCCTGTGTAAGTTCCAAATCAAGCAAGACCTTTGTCTACCCAAAGTACTCCTGAATAAAAGCCATTTGAGCCCAGCAGTGGAGACCACATGTTATAAATGTGTTAGCAACCTGAACTTTGGTCAGCAAACATAAAATGTAGGAAATTGTGGCAGGCAATCATAGGAATCGTCTTGCCAATGATAGGAATTTTTTATGAGATGTGTGTCTCTCAGATAATTGAAAGTTCTCATTACAGTGATGATACTGAAAAGCAACAAATAACATAACAATCATTTTGCACATGTGAAATATGTCCTGTTACATACAGAGTTCGTGCTGTTTTCTCTTAAATATATTAATATCTATTTATTTATGAATTTTCTCTCTTATATATGTTTATGTGATTATAAAAATGCCAGAATCATTTTGGTGGATTGTGCCAATTCTCTCTTAATGATTTGTTTTCTTTATCTATGATAGCAATAGTCTATTGGGCTTAACTGTCTGCCCATAGAAAATGCTGCGGTAGGTAGACTTTTAGTGTTTCCTAAGAGAAGTTGTTTCATGTGTTTATAAGAAACATTAAAAAACATTTCAGATCAAGTATTAAGATTAGTGATGGGGTCAACCTGTTCCCGGTGACTTTAAGTTGTTACCAGATTTTGTTCCTAAAACATTAAAAATCAATTTCAATATTTTTTCTCTCTGAACAGTTTAATATAAATCTTTTTGTTAGGCAATGCAAATCTTCAAGGCATATTCATGAAACACCATGGCACTAAACCAGGATAGCATCTGTAAATCTGCACCTTGTTCAGCAAAAATCACTTTTGCACATGCACAGAAGTTCCATCAAAGTAAGATTGCTGATAAACTCAGACTGGCTTTGCTTTGATGTTGGGTGGACATGGGGTGCTTTGTTTGTAAAAACACAGTGTGTTGTCCTAAAGCACCATAAATGCTTATAGGAAATGCTTACAAAATGCTTACGAATGTCTTACTTTGCCACCTCAGAGCAGCAAAACAGACTTGATCTGATTCAGTGGAAGTGGTTTCTCTGTATGTTACTTTTGCTAAGCAGAACTCAGAATCAGGTAGCCCTTGCTCTTCCAGTGGAGTACCCAAACACTCGCTTCAAAGTGGCCTGTTGTTTGGAACTTCATTAGCATGAAACATCTCTTCAAAGAGCTTGACCTTTCTAATAACTATATCAATAACACTCAGCATAGGTTAAGAATATTTCTCAGAATTGTTTCCATGCTTCTAAAGTCTGGTAATGTTAGTCCCATAAATAATCCCGAAAAGGTTCCAATAGCTAAAACTGCACCTGGATATATTTGATAGATTGGGAGTTTCCCCCCACCTCCATATCATTTCCTTTCAATTCTCATATATGAAAGGGAAGTGAATTCTGAAATTAAAACAGTTGAGAAGGGAAAGTTAATTCTTTCCAACAGATGTGTAATGGTCTCAATTTTAGCAGGATCTAACATACTAGTCTTTCGAATTACAATGTCAACATTATACCATAAAACACAATTTGAGTTTAGAAAACTCACTATCATCACTAAGTGCATTTCTGAAGGTAGTAGATAATGGATCAAGACTTTACGTGGTAAACATAGCATATAAGTGAGTTTCATCTTTCACTGGACTTTGGAGTGCCCTTTGGGCAAAATCACAGTATAGAAACGTACAAATAAAATAACTTTATACAAAATGAGACACTTTTCTTATAATCTAGTCTTAAACCCGTTAAGGCTTCACAGCTAACAATCAGCAGGACTTATCGGACAGTATATATAAAGGTACTTGAAGTCAGCCAGGAGCTAAATAAATGATTATAAAATTTTGGTACTATCAAAGTTTACAGTGTTACTTGTTGAGTCTTGAGCATAAGAATTTGAGAAGAGGAATGGGCACAATCTTTAAATAGTATATATGTACACACAGAGACACAAATAACAGTTATCAAATATATCTAGGGTCATTAAGACCTGCTATAGTGACAATGGTGGCTAATGCAAATTCTTCATACACTATTTTGCCAAATCAACCTGCAGCTTTCTTCACCAGAGCAACAAAAACTATAATAACAACCTAACAACCAATATGAAAGACTGATGATACAGCACTAGCACTTAGATGTATATATCACTTCAGAGTGCTTTTCAGCCCTCTCTAAGCAGTTTGCAGAGTCAGCATATTGTCCCCAACAATCTGGGTCCTCATTTTATCGATGTCTGAAGAATGGAAGGCTGAGTCAACCTTGACCTGGTGAGAATCGAACTGCTGAACAGTCAGAAGAATTAACCTGAAATACTGCATTCTAACCACTGTGCTACCATGTCTCTATAGCATAAAAGTTTCCAGAGAAATTAGTGTGTGGAATATGTTAAAAAAAAGAGGCGGGGATATAGTTCAAAGATACAGAAGTGAATATCTAGATGTTCAAAAAATGAACAAATAGAAGATATATAAATATTCCTTCTGAAATTTGTTTCTTTCTTTAGAAAACTCTTTGACTGTTGCTTGGAACTATATTTAGCGATACCTGACGTTGGTATTTTGTAAAGCTAATCACGTTATACATAGCATCAGTACATGAATAACAACTGTAGTTAGATTTCCTTCCTCCTGTTATATCAGAGAGATTGCAAAAACCTTGATGGTGTTATTCATCAGAGAAAACATGACCACTACCATTCTCATTCTTAATCTAAAGCCCTGTGCACAACATTAATCAAGAGCTTGGCCAGAGGTGCATTATGTATCATTTTAATCTACTTCTGAAATGTCAAACTGATATTAAAAGATGTTTTTAAAAATGGATTCATAAACAATTTCCCAACAAGTCCTCTGATAACATACCTTTTTTTCTCTATCTACAACCAATAAAACCTAATAATATCCATAACAGATTTCTCTTAAGTTATTTTTGAGACTAAAAGGGTGAGCATTTCTTGCTTCTATTTTCAAACTATTCTCAATTATCATCCCACCATAATTAACATCTTTATCTTTTTTTTTATTCTGGCTGATTTCATAATATCTGTAATTATAAAATGTGGGCTCCTCATGAAAGTTTATAACATGAAATAAAAATTGTTAGTCAGAAAAGATGTCAGTAGATTCCTTTTGATTTTAAGCCTAAAAAGCCTCTGTTGAGTCAAAATGATCCTTGCTTGTTTTCAGTTTTGTTTTCTTAACTTTGTATCTTAACATAGGTCACCACAACTCCCAGAATGCCCAGCCACTTATCTGAAAATCCTAGTAATCCCACACATCCACAATTGAAGAATGCTTAATCCATGCTGCATGAGAATTTCAGGAATTTTAACGTTATCATATCCAGATAGTACTGCGTTAAGGTATCAAAGAATCATAAAATTGGAAGAGAACTCAAAGATAACATTGCCTCAGGGATAACAAAAGGAAAGCATGATCACTGTCTCCCAGAGTTCCACTCACTTTTACTTCTTCAGTCAATTCCTGTGGACAAGGAAGTTGCCATTGGTCAGAAAAGCAGATCCCTTTGTTTTTTCTTCTACATTTTGAGAGGAAGCAGGAATTAGTTAGATCTCTGACTCTTGGAAGTCAGATTTTTAGCAAACATCTGAGTAGTTAAATTCTCCCAGTGTCAATATGATGTGCCTCAGAAAATTCTATCATCTTATGCACAATATAAGAAATACTTTGTGTCTGTCCAGGAAGTTTATAATTAACTCCCATGCTGCTGCTGCTTTTGTATCCTTTTATACTTATCCTCAAAATATCAGTGTTCTGAATTTCTCTACAAGTAGAACATCCTCTCCATTTCTGTTAGGCATTTTCTTTTTCTTTTTTTAGTAAACTATAGCCTTCCCGAGCTATCTTCCTAGAAGATTTCTGTGATCCCCATGATATGTGTCATCTTATTTTCGGCTTTCAAATTCTCCTTGTTTCTTTCACATATTCTGTGTCTTGTATAAGAACATCAGAAATTCTGAGCAACATTTTCCAGGGACATCGTTGCACTCCTCAGTCCTAATGCTTCTCCATTTGTGTTCTCTGACATTCATTTCTCTTATCTGGCCTTTCAACTTTCACCCAGGAAGTCCTCGTCTTTCCTGATATGCTACAGTATAAAAGTGCTCTTCTTTAAGCTCCTTTGTATTTCTCCTTACACTTGAAGCAGATGCCCTCCTCCTATTTGAAGAGAATTCAAAATACAGATATTGCTCTTTCCTTTCAGATTAATATGTCTTTTATGATGCTTGCAGATTATTGTTGTCTCTCTTGTACAGACCTCCTGCCAAACTCCTATGAAAGCTTCTCTGTTTGCTTGCTTGGGGAAAATGGAATAGACACTTTTCCCTAAAGAGGAAAACCCAAGCCTTTAGACATAAGGCTGGAATAACCTATGAAATCAGTTTTTTCTTGAAGAGCTGACTCTCTATAGCCAGAAAAAAAATGCATGTATTGTCCCTTGTGGGTAATAAATTATAAACCTGGACAAGCCTAACCAAATAAGCAACCTACACTGAGAGCTATGTGGAGCCATTCAACCCCTTCTCCCCTTTTTGGAGACTCAATAGAATCTTCTATTGCCCCATTTCAGTGGCACAATCAATGTCGTGGTTCCTGCCACAAGAACTGAATCAAAGAGTGTGACTCCCCAAAGCAGTAGCTGCTGAAACTTGTGAATAGGAGCCACTAATTTCCAGGCTAGAGAAAACTGTTAAATAAATATTGAACAGGTTTCCTACTCTCAAAGTCAGCAGGAGAATGGCCAAATATCTGGAGCAGATAGACAAATCTTTTGCATCTGTCTCTGCCTCTCTTTCTCTCTCCACACACATACACAGTTTTTTTTTTGTTTGCAATAAAGCAGTTTATCTATTCATGTCATGTTTGTGAGGATCTAATGTAAGCAATCTCCTAAACCTGCAGTTAAGTGTCTAAAAGAGTAAGATTTATTGCTATGTCTGCTTAGCAGGACAGAGACAAAGACACTAAAAAGACCTCTTTCTCTTGAGCTGAACCTGACTCCTAGTTATTTCATAAACCAATATGAAATACAAGAGGTGTTTTGACATCGCCTTGTTTAGTTGTTGTTGTTGTTTAACTTCCAGTCTGGCTCATACTTGTAGTATTTCCTGCTGGCCTTCCATCCAGCTATTACATTTTTCCAGATCCGATAAGATCAGTCAAGAGTGGCTAAATGCTGCCACCTAGCTGAGTAGGAATCCATTATTTTAATTAATTTAATTAGTTATTAGTTAATTAATCATTTTAAAAATAAATTTGTGAAATGAATGAATGAATGAATGAATAAAACCCTACAACATGACATTCATATGCTGTATTTTTCTTACAAATACTTTTTCTATATTGTGTGCCCTGGGAAAATATTCAGTGTACTCAGAAACTTGAAAATAGATTGTCTGTTCCTGCGATAGATTCTTGCCTCTGGTTCCTTAACTAGCATTTGTTATCTGCTTCTCCCTTTTCTCAACTACTCTTTTCTTCAAAGTTCTGATTGGTGGTCCTGAGGCTTTAGTAAAAAGCTAATCTACCCATGTCCACATACTGGTATTTTTTCAATTACTGTCAACAGAATTTATTTTGGTCTCCCTTAAGTTGCTAAGATATTAAAATATATATCCTCCCCCAGCAAGCAAGTTCGTCTCTGGGCTGTATTCTCTTGTGATAACATTTAAACACTCTAACACAATAAAGTGTATGTTGTTTTCCAGTTATTATGTATTACAATGGATAGAGTGTTTCTTAAAGCCTCAAAAAAACATCCCAGTATAAATATAAATGTTAGCTAGTATTAACACATGTTTTAATACCACAGAAATGGATAGCAATGGGTCTACAGTTTGTATAATTTTTTACATTTAGAATTTAACAGTAACTTTACAAAAACAGCCAGCCAGTTTTCTCTTTTCTCACTTTTAAATATATTATTATTATTCTAGCTGCAACAGGCCATAGTTTATAATGTAGATAACTTTCTATTTATTTTTGTCTATACAAACTAAGCAGCCATATAATAATAGTAAATGTCTTAAGCAGATATAACTATTCATCAGGTAAAGTATAAATAGATTCTAATTTGAAATATTCCACAATTAAATTAAGAAACTGCAGTTCACTGCTCACCTTTGACAGTTTTGTAAAACAAAACAAAGCAAAAACATTTCTGTATTTTTAAAAGAATATAATTTAATTAGAAAAGGATTCCATGTTGCATCCAAATCTTCAGAAGATGAGAGATGAAACCTTTGAAGCAACTTTTGCACGTTGTTTTTCTAAAACATTTATATTTATAAAACACTTCTATTTCACTCCTCAACTGAAACAATTCCCAAATTGTTTTCAGGTTTATAGCCTAAAATAAACTTGACATAAAAGGGAATTAAGCAGGGGGTGGATAAAGGAAAAAGATATATAAAACCAACATCATTTGTGAAGCAACTGGAAGCTGGAAGCAGCTAATATGGAGCGGGGAGGAGTTTCTGGTATGTCAGATCAATTGTTTACGTCTCTGTTTGCTCTAACCAAATAAAATTAAGGATATATATTTATCTATCTTACACAAATATGTTTAAGGCTGCTGTTTTAAATACAAAATCCTGAAATGAGAAGCCTTTTGACTTTAGAATGGACAAATATTGTCCTGGATTTAGGGCAATCTAACTAAGAAATGGTGGAGACTCAACTGTTTATTATTTATTTATTTATTGTTCAAACCATAGGGATCTGCCAGGGGTATTATTAATGGCAGCAAGTAAAGGAAAGTGCTACAATAGGGTGACCATATTTTGATTTCCAAAAAAGAGGACAATCAAAAAAAAAAATTGGAAAAAAAAAATTGAAAAAAAAGCGCAGCCTTGAGACACAAATTCCCTTCTTTCTCTCCCTTCTTCCATCTTTCCCTCCTTCCTTCTTTCTCTCCTTTCCTTTCTTCTCCTCCTTCTCTCCCTTCCTTCTCTCCCTTCCTTCTCTCCATTCCTTCATTCTCCTCCTCCTCTCCATTCCTTCCTTCCTTCTCCTCCTCTCCCTCCTCTCCCTTCCATCTTTCCATCTCTCCCTTCCTTCATTTCTTCCTTCTCCTTCTCTCCCTTCCTTCTTCCTCTCCATTCCTTCCTTCCTTCCAGCCCTTCCCACCCTGCAACCCATCCGGACTGGGTGGCCAAGGATACTGTTTTGGC
>JAEANM010022156.1:0-11672 GCA_017656035.1 Myanophis thanlyinensis
TTGCATCTGATTCCCACCTTCCCAGCTACCCCTAGCCCTCCCTTCCTACCTTAACTTACCTGCGGTTGCATAAGCATGTCACTGCATATCATACCCATGTATGATTGTGTATGTGACCAATACAATTTGGAATTGAAATCACCATAACCGCTCAATCGACGACACCATCTTCTGCCTCCTCCACATCTCACTCACTCATCTGGACACTGGAAAAGAAAACTATGTCAAAATGCTCTTTGTAGCCTACAATTCAGCATTCAACACCATAATCCCCTCCACACTCACTAGCAAACTGAAACACCCAGACCTCAGCCCACCTCTATGTAGGTAGATCTCCAACTTTCTAACTGGGAGACCACAGGCTGTAAGGATGGGCTGGCATGTCTCAACCTGACTCACCCTCAACACCAGAGCTCCCTGGTGCTACGTTCTGAGTCCCCTGCTATACTCCATATACATGTATGACTGCACGGCCACTACAGACTCCACCACCATCATCAAATTTTCTGATGACACCTTCATGGTTGGCCTGATCTCCAACAACAACAAGACAACCTACCTAGATGAGATTAGAAATCTGGAGAACTGGTGTCAGAAAAACATCCTCCTCCTCAATGTCAGCAAGACAAAGGAGCTGATAGTGGACTATAGTACAAAGCAGAAAAGAGCATACCAGACCCCCATCATTAAGAAGAGGTCAGTGGAGAGAGTGGACAGCTTCAAATACCTAGGCATCTACATCTCACAGAACCTGACATGAATCCGATACATCAACATCATGGTGAGAAAGGCCAGGCAACATCTATACCATCTTAGATGACTGAGAGACTTCAGACTGCCCCCCAAAGCATTCAGGAACTTCTACTCCTGCACAGTAAAAAGCATCCTGAAGGGCAACATCAGTATCTGGTTCAGAAACAGCACCATGCAGGACAGGCAAGCCCTACACAAGGTGGTGCACACAGCAAAGTGTATCATCCGTACCAAGCTCCCTGAACTGCACTCCATCTGTGACAAACAATGCCAAACCACAGCCAGGAAGATAATGAAGGATCCCAGCCACCCCAACAACAGACTATTTGCTATGATGCAGCCTCCACTCCCTGAAAGCCAACATAGAGAGACTAAGGAGAAGCTTCTTCCCACAGGTAATATGGACCCTAAACCATAAACCATAACAACCCAGGACTAAACAGTATTTTCATAATCTACCTCTTTCAATCACCCGCTAACTTATTCTCCTACCCTGACTATACTATTCTCTCGCTCTACTGCCTACAGTCGCAAGCAGTTGCATACACATTTCACTGTCTTTCGTACCATGTATGATTGTGTATGTGATGAATAAAATCTGATTTGATTTGATAAACTTAGGATCTTAGTGTCTGGAGGCCAGTGTTTCTAAATTTGTTTTCTGGTACCAGTTTAAAGAGGCAAAGAGACTTACATATACATTTGATACCATGCATTATTATTTTTGCCTATCCCAACTGCTCCAATGATAGGTATTTTTCAGCTAAGAAGATGTGCCTGAGACCAAGATTGGTGCAAGAAAATCTGAAGAAGGGGAAATATCTTGGGGTGAGAATAGGGCTGACATAGTTGAAAATCATTTCCCCAGTCTGCTGGAGACAAACAGTGAAATAAAAGGAGAACTAATCATACATGATATATTGAAGTCTGCATGTTGAGGAGGTGGATAGGGCTGTAGGCATTGGCAATATGTTGTTAGACTTCAGCCTACCTCTGCTTCAGACTCCAGCTGTGGAAATGTATAAAAACATATTTTCAGATGGAAGAAAAGGATTACTGACTTACAATTTTCAGAAAATATACAACAATATCATCTCAGTTGAATTTTGGGCTTGGCTGTTTTAAACATTTCAGGCATGAAATCACTGTTATTTATTCTGTCAGAATCATGCCAAGCAGACCCTTTATTTGGAAGGGAAAATAGCAACAAATGGAGCCTATGAAAACACAAAATATTTAATAAAGCAATATTGAAATGCAAACAATGGAACCTAATAAAATTTGCTACTTATTTGTCTTTATGCAAACTGAACTTCAGAATAAAAATGTCAATTATCCTTGCTTTTTCTTTTTTCTCCTCAGAAGCTCAGGGTGCCATTTTTGCCACATAACTTTGTAAGATACTTTTCTCTGAAAATAACTGTATTCACAAATTGCATTAAGCTACAATTTGTTTTACTATGACATGTAGAATAAATCATCATTATCTGGGTTCACCCAATTCACAAAGCCATAAAATATAGTTTATAATTCACAGTGATTGGATTTATAAAATACTTCATGTATCCAATTTTTTTTTAAAAGCCTATCATGGCTTAGTATAGGGTGATGGATTCAGTTGGACAATAACCATTTCAGCCTACTATATCCAAATTCAGTACCTCAGCAACTAAATCACATGCTTGTATATAATTAGTGCTAGTATGTATGTTAATTGCAGCACATGTTTAATATGCCACTGTTGTTTTAATATGCCACTGACTGTGTTTGTAGTAGACTCTTTTAAGTTACATCAAAAGTGGCCGTAGTGATCATGAGGGAAAAATAGCTAGAATCCATATTAAGACAGGCATTGACTAGGTTCAACTGAAGTTTTATAAAATAATTGAAAGATGTTGAGTTTCTAACAATGACCCTGTATGTTCAAGATTTATTGGAATTTAAAATCAAGCTGCTCTTGAAAATATTCAGTTGGCTGAATTGAGATATTGATTCTATATGAATCTCCAGCATGTCTTACGTATGAGACACACAAAAATGTTTTTTCCACTTTAGCATGGGCAAGGAATGTGTGTGTGTGTGTGTGTGTTGGCACGTATCATGACATTGTACACATCATGCAGATTACATGACTTTTGTCATTTACATGATAGCATCATGATTAGGAACTGTGGTAGTGCAGTGCTTAGATTTCAAAAGTTGCTAGGCGTTCTATCTTGACCAACTCAAGGCTAACTCAGCCTTCCATCCTTCTGAAGTCAGTAAATGAGGACCCATATTGTTTAGTGGCAATATGCTGACTTTTGTAAACTGCTCAGAGAGTGTTGTACATGGGGTAATATATAACTCTAAGTACTACTGCTATTACTATTTGTGATGTATCACAGTTTTGGTCAGATCTTTGTGATAAAGGACTGATTACAAAGATGTATCATACAAAGAATTTTGTCTGGATTGGGGAAGAAATAAGGTAATTGTGAAAACAATGACTCATATATTAAAGATCCCAAAATATTAATATGGATATTACAATTCCTTATTAATATAATATAGGATCTGTACAATCCTCAAATGAAGCCCTGTTGTAGGAATAATAGAGGAAAAAGCTTAGAGATCTGAACTTCCAACCTTGCCTCTGACTGTACAGGCATTCTCAGAAACTCACAAAGGCAGAAGTCTAATTATTTTGGGAAAGGGTTGATTTTCCTGGACAGTAAAAAAATAAATAAACCAAAGAGAACGTTCTTATAGTAAGAAGAAGTAGATAGAACTTTCCTCTTGGTACTAAGATATTTGTAAAAGTATGGCTTCTAGATGGCAAACCATTTTTTTCATAGTGAGGGTATCTAAGATAGCTGATCCATGAAATTATCTCCAACATGCCCTCAAAACATCAAATGTGATTTCTGGCCCCCAAAAGCTGATTGCTTTTAGTCTAGTCTAGTCTAGTCTTTTTTTTAAAGCTGAAACTTGCTATTGGGTTTCTTAATTATAATTTGCTGCAAAGATGCAATTGTACTTAACATATAATCATATATAAGGTAATCCTTATGCTGTAATTCATCCTTTAAATCAGGGGTGTCAAACACAAGGCCCAGGGACCAGTTGTGGCCCATGGGCTACTTACAGTAAATCTGGCCTGAGGGGCCACCCTGGAAACAACGAAGGACCGTCCCGTGCTTCTGACAGCAAAACCAGGCTGCTCAGCTCCATTTTCAGCTGCCAAGACTACCTACAACTCTTTGCCATTGAAAATGGAGTTCGGGAGGCCGCATGTAGCCCTCCCAAGCTCTGTTTTCACTGGCAGAGGGTTGCTGGAGGCCCTGGCATCCAAAAATGGAGCTCCAGAGCCTGTTTTCACTGGCAGAGCTCTGGGCCACCACAGGTGTCCCCAACAGTAGTGGCATCAATCTAGCCATGACCACCCTGGCCACGGCCACAATGGTCCCCCAAGGTGAAATACAACTCTGATGCGGCCCTCAATGAAATCAAGTTTGACACTCCTGCTTTAAATGAAGAATAAGGTATAGATCTTTGAACAATGCCACCTTGTAATTCTTTTCATGTGAATAAACCATTTTTAGAAGAACTATATTAAAATTTCATTACATTAGTGTCTTTCATTCAAAGATACTAATAAAAAACAGAATAACTTTGACATTTGCTCACAAGATTGATTTGTTGCAGCAAAAATGCAATGATTATAGATGGCTTTTTATGCATAAAAACAGGTGGGACTTCAGTTGGATCATTATGGTTGTCATCTTGACATCTTTTTTAAACTATACCCTGGAAACACCCTTTTTAAAATTATGCTATAGGAATAGGAATATTCTTTATTGGTCAAGTGTGATGGACACAAAAAGAATTTGTCTCTGATGCATAAGCTCTCAGTGTACATAGAAACAACTAAGTGGTAAGTCATAGATCTTAAATCATAAGATGTAATCATAAATCATACGATACAAACAACAAGTGATAAATTATAAGATACCAATAGGAGAAGGTAGGGAAGATTAAAAAGATAAGAAGATTAAAAAGATGAGAAGGGTAATAGCAAAACAGCCCGATTAGATAGGTAAATATCTATAGGCATAAGATAGTGCTTTGGAAATTGGGTGTTTAGCAGAGTGATGGCATGAGGAAAAACTATCTTTGAATCTAGTTGTTTTTGGCATGCAATGCTGTGTAGTGGTGGTGTCCTGAGAAGAGAAGTTGTAATTTCATATACTGTATATTAAACCTATTTCAGGCTGTGCTACAAGTTTTGTTCATTAGCTACCCAATATGACAAGAAACTAAGTTGTTCATTTGCAACAATTGTTCCACTAAAATTTGACAGTACAGTCTGTAAGGTTCATGGTGTGGGGGGAGCAAAAACAAATAGAGTGCACAGGATGCCCATTACAGTGGGGCCAGGTATGTAAATGTAAATATCTCAATTGTTCACATTCCCCAAATTTCTCCTCATTCTGCTTATAGGGAAAAGGGGAAATCAGCCTATTGATTTTTCCAACCTTGAGTTTGTCCAACATTGCTTTTAGCTCATGCAAACACGATTGCTTTAGGCAGGCTCCCCGAAGGTCTTCACTAGCCCCCTGGTTGTGCATTATAAAGAAATACATTAAACTGAGACTGCAGCATACCGTCCACTCTGAAACGCACAGTTTGGAGGTGAAATGCACAGGCAGTCCCCATTTTGTTCCAATATACGGTTCACATTTCCATTATTTTATAGGAGTAGGTGGGGCAGATTATCTGCATGGTTTGGCTGTCTAGCAGCTACATGGTATATGTCAGACAGAACATCTGTTCTCCAGCATTGATCTGAGAATCCACCGTGAGGAAATGTTTCCTGCTGTACCCTAAGTCCCATTTATGCTCCGCAGGTCTAGGAGGTTTTTTTTTTCCCACCCTTTCTTGCCATCCAGTGGCTTTTGTTTAATAACAGATTCACTGACAGCACTGCAGTTCACAGCGTAATTTCTTCACAGTGAAGTCTGCTGGAAGAAAAAGAAAAGAGGCTTTTGAATCTGTATGCATCTGTGTTTCTTAGCATAGTTCTTTGCAGCTGGCGATATATTGCTGGGTATTTGTGATGTCCAAACCGTCCCGTCTAGCCAGACCACTATCAGCTAACCCAGCATCTAGACTGCCTTTGTCTAGGAAGGAAGATTTTAGTGGCAGAATGAGGAAAATTAGTTTAGGGGAAAAGATTTTGAGAGCTGGCAGTGAAGGGAACCTGATTAAACAGCAGCAGCATCAACATGAACAGCAAGTGCCAGCCATGGCTACACTTTTCCGGCAAAGGGTTCCAGGGCTGAAAGGTAAAGTATGGATTTCTTTTCTTAAATAAAGAATCTGCCAGATTAGATGTTGCAAAATAAAGCAGGCTTCTTACGATAATTCCAGTTCCAAGGACAGCCATGAGAAATGGGAAGTGGAAACATTAGGATTGAATTGGGAATATCTTTGCTATGTTACTATATAGCCCTGAAAACATTTTTGCTCTGTATGTTTTGAAACTCCTGGCCTAGTTTATAGCAAGACATGTGCTTGGAAAAAAATGCATGGTTCTTCAGAGATTAATCAAGTGTTATTACTTTGTGTTAACTAACTTGCTTTTGAATTGGTAAAGTGTCAGAGATTAAATGGATGCTGAAAATAGGTTCTGAACTTCGGAAATATAGCTTTTTAAAAATTACCACTCTTCTTATTTGTCATGCATGAGTAGTGTGAGTAATACATATACCCTCTTTTCTTTGCTGGAATGGTTTTTTCTGCATGATATTAGCTTACAGGTTCCAAATTCAGCATGTCTGTTCTAAAATCCAGACCTCCCAGAAAAGCATTTATAAATGCATGGGCACCAATTGACTCAACACACAGGAAAAAAACCTTCTTGACATAACAAATATTCTTATGCACCCAGTGATCTCCTAAATAAAATATGTGACAAATTGTGAGATGATAAAAACTTAGTACGGCAAGTTTTAGTTTGATTTATAGCTACTGGGAACTAGAGATTTCAGCTATATTATGACATTTAAAATTTGGGTTAGTGATTTCTTAAAAAAAATAAGAGCACTATTCTCTGCATTAAATTTGAAATAGATTTTCATCTTTCGGTCATAATGGAGAAGATGGGGAAAAACGAATCCTTTCCTTAATTGTATCAATCTGCAGCAAATCTATTGCAGTAAAACCTCTGACTTTATATGGCAAACCGTAACCATTCTCTCCATCTATGCACACACATCATCAAAGTATGCAGCTTGTTGTTTTTGATTGAGCTTGCCTTTAGAAGGATGCCTTTCCTTCACCTGTTGCATGACTTTATAATGCCATGCAAAGAAGGGAGATGATGACTTTCCATATTATCTAGCGAGATGGATGGTGTGACAGGTACCAAAAAGATTGCAAGCATTGATGGAAAGCAGGCAGTTACGAATGGGAAAGAAACTAAAACATCCTCTCTGGTTTGGGAGAGCTTAACATTTATAATTCTCTCCATGCCAAATGCATTGCTTATTTGGCAGCTAATGTGGACATTTTCCTTTGATCTGACCATTGGTGGAGAATCTTTACTTCCAGAAAGAACAGCAGAGAAAGAAATGAAGGTCTTCTGAGAACAGTAGTTGTTGTCCCTTCCCTCCCAACTGTAACTTGAGTGAGAAGGTAATTGAAGATTTACTATGATGACATGAGTATTATTACAATTTAGTCTGTTTTAACTGAGGCTGCAATTTCTCTGTTTACAAAAGGAGCTACTTGGAGAGTTAATTGTGAAAGGATCACTTTTCTGTGTTTGGCGCTCTCTGAAATACTGGGTCAACATCAAAGGGTTCCAGAGGTTTATAGAATGTTAATTTGTTTTTTTCAGGACCATGATTTTTATGAAGCTCTTCTAGCATACTGCAATTTGTTACAGTTGAAGAGTTTCAAGTGTTACCTGATAATTCAGGGGGCTTGGTTTTATGTACTGTGAGTATGTAAAGTACCGTGTGCTTTGTTCTACAAGACTTTTATAAAAATAATTTTCCAGGTTACTTTGGAAAATAAAATTGAAGTATTTCAGTATTTCCGTAGTCCCAGGATACATTAAGAGAAATATTAATATTCTCTGTATGTACGTGCATGTGCGTGTGTGTGCATGTGTGTGCGTGCATGCATGTGTATTTGGGACTTAACTTTATTTGTCTGAAATGGTGTAGGATTTCTAGCTTGAGCAGAGGGTTGCACTGGAAGTCCTCCAAGGTCCCTTCCAACTGGATTATTCTGTTGTTCTGATTCTGTGCAAAATTACATACAAACAAACATCACTGATGTGTATATGTATAAAGTGATGTATTATTGGGTGCTGAGCATAAGATCATATATGCATCAAGGTAATATTCTGGAGAAGTTTCTAGTAAGTTAAGTGATTCTATTAATACTTGGGAAATAGTTTAAGTTATTGTTTGATTTGAATCCATAATCAGGGCATGCCATGCCTTTGGATAGGCGAGTTTTGATACCCGTGCCATAGATTCACCATCATGGTTATATATTGTAAGTTATATGGAAGCGCTGTGTTAAGTTACACGGGAGTTATGGTTGTTGCATCACTGGAGGTCTTCAAGAAAAGATTGGACAGCCATTTGTCCAGGATGCAGTAATATTCTCCAAGATCCTTTCCAGCCCTATGTTTCTATTATTCTAAGAGGGGAAGAAGCAGGCAATTGCTTGAAGAGACTCATAAAAAATAGTGTGTTCACACCAAACAGAAGAATAATTATAAACTGGAACTATCAGGCAAACTAGATCATATGGTCACTTTAGCTTTTACTGATTTGGAATAAGCATCATGGAGTAAGTGTACACAAATTCACTACAAGTTTATTAACACTATTTCTTGTATTTTAGCTTAGATGCTTCAAAGCAGGGAAAACTTCAGTGGTGCTTAAGTAGCCTTGATTCAAGCCAAACATCCAGAGCTATACCATGGCTGATTAAATATGGTAAAAGGTTAAATTGAGCCAGAAGGATGACATATGGAGTCATCTCACTCATCAGATAGTTTTTGTTTCCTGCGTTTATCATAAGCCAAACTGAAATAGTTTTGAATCACTCCCCCCCACACCCAATTTGGTGTTTGCCTGATATATTGCAGTCTAACTCTCAGAATTTTTAAACCTTTATTAATGCTAGCTGGTGTTTTTGAAAGTTAAGTGCAACACACTTAGAGAACATCAGCTGGAATAGCCTTCTGGTCCACTGAATTGCCTAAAGTGGTATGGAGTCCTTAATTGAAGTATAGCTTGGTGCCCTTGTGCACGCATAAGTGAGATTCTTCAAATTAGCGAGATCCAACCATTATTTTTTATAAAAACTATTAAAATATTCCTATTTTACTAATGAATAGTCTGTCAACAGAATTATGCCCTCCCCAATCCACCCTAATTCTCCATAGCTTCTCTAAAAATGGAAATAATGCAAAAGTAGTGAGCAGAGAGGATAGACTCCATTTCTCCAGGAACTTTATCCATCTTAAAGTTTCCACGATTGAGAAGAATGGGTCTACAAACAAGAAATGGAAATTACTATGCTCCATCAAAATAGCAAATTTGGAACATTGAAGAGCACATAGAATCCCTTTAAAATGTGCTTTTGAAGTGAGTTGGAGCAATGTATACCTAAGAATGCAAGATGGTGTATAATTTAAAAGTTAACCAGTGAAAGCTCCTGTTTTCCGTGTGGTGCAGTGGTTAGAATACAATATTGCAGGCTAATTCTACTGATTGCCAGCAGTTTGGCAGTTTGAGTCTCATCAGCTCAAGGTTGACCTGTCCTTCCTTCCTTCTGAGACTGGTAAAATGAGGAGCCAGATTATTGGGGGCAATATGCTAACTCTGTAAATTGCTTAGATAGGGCTGTAGAGAGGGCTGTAATCACTGTGAAGCAGTATATACCTTGCTATGGCTATTGTATTACTTGTACAAGTCAATTCCTTGTACAGATAACTTTTATCTGAAAGATATCCTCAGGACATTAAGGGTAACTAATGCCACCTACATCTCTGGTTGCCAGTTTTTGATACAAGTTTGAAAAATGCAAAATCCAAAGTACTAGAAAGTCTCAACCAACAAATCTGAACACCTCCTTGATGCGTTGGTTTAACATGGTTTTAATGAGCTGAAATCATCAGTAACATGAATTACCAGTGGAAATTTTTCTTCTGGCCACAATCTACTGCACATGCCAGTGAGCCATGGCTTAATATCCACTGCAATTAAATGTTTTCTTTTGCAGCAGCAAGGAGAATATATTGTTGCTTAAACTAAAGCAATCCAAATTATATGTTACATTAGCATCTAATTAGCAATTAGTACACTAAGACTAACATACTTTATATTTGGTATAACATTGAGAAGTCTATTTGTTGGGGATACATGAGAGAAAGGTTTCCTGTGTGCCTCTCGAGATGTGGAATGCTATTCCGTTATATTGAAGCCTTCACAAAAAGAATCAAAGCTTGTCAATCATACCAGACCTTTTTAGTTACAGCAGTATAATGTTTTAGCTTATTTTTTGCTTCACTATGTTCTGATTGTTTCATCCTTTAAAGTTAGTTCTAAATGAAGAGAAAAGCAAAGTAGAGCATACTGATCAGTACTTTTGTATAGCACCAGACATAAACTAAAGAGATAGTATTGTGTAGGTCAGTGGTAGTGAACCTATGGCACACATGCCAGAGATGGCACTCAGAGCCCTCTCTGTGGGCAGATGCGCATCCCCCAGCTCAGCTCCACTGCATATCTCTGTGCCGTTTCTCACTGTCATCTGCAAACGATGAAACAGAAGCTTGCAAAAGAAAAAGATCTCGCTGCCGGTGTTGTGATGCCCTGCTTCACACTAGTTTTTGGCTCTCCACCATGCGCATGTGTGCAACTTGCCATTTGGCATTCAGTCTCTAAAAGGTTTGTCTGGTGTAGGTTGTCAGTTTGCTACTCAGGTCTGCAAGAAATACACAAGTACCAATTCTCATCCTGTCTGTAATCTCCAAATTGGTTATATTGTGAATGGTATGGAGGAGACAAAACTGCTCAGATGAAATGCTGAATTAGATAGCAGTAACTGCCTTCTTGTTTCCCAGAATGCTATGGATTTTTTTCTTAATACACAGAAGTACAGTAGTTATTATCACAAATGAGGTAGGGAAAGCATGCAGAACAGGATTTCTGTAATTCCTTCCATGGCCTTTATTAGTAGAAAATATCTCTGTATTTTCTTCTGTAAAATGATGTTTGCTTTTTTTTTGTGCATGCCTACATTTTACTCTTAGAGACTAATCAGGATGTATGCATACATGTTGTGTTTTGCATATGTGTGCACATGTATATGGATTTAATCAGGATAGATTCATCTGGATTGCATCTCTATGTGCATTTCTGCTTTGTCCTCAAATGGTGTTGTACTGTACGTGTTCTCGGTCTTGGTCATATGATTGGAAGAGCAGTTTTAAGAATGGAGCAAGGTCACATCTGCCCAAATGCCTCTTTGAGAGGGAGATTTTGTTCTTTTTTTTTCATAGCTGCAGCCACCCATTTTTTTTATCACTCTTTATTTCCCAGCTTCTGTCAGCACATCAAATTTTGCTCTATTCCATTCTGTTTTCGAAGAATTACCCAGCTGACAGATGGACAAACAAAGTACTGAGCCCCTTTTTATAATTTCTTTCCAACACTCTGTTGGGTTGGAAAGAATAAAAATGGATTGGGTGGCTTTTTTTTCCTGATAATTAAAAACTGCCAGTACTTTGGAGAGAAGCTGAATATTTACAAAAAAAAAATACACTGGTCAAGTCATTCTTGCAGTTTACAGAAAGATTTTATGTATATATTTTTAAAAGGATGGGAAGTGATCGCTATAGACATGGT
>JAEANM010022157.1:0-11672 GCA_017656035.1 Myanophis thanlyinensis
CACACACACACATACATACATATGTGAAAATGTGTGCCTAGTCCTGGTATTTCCTGGGGTTAGGGATTTGTTTATAAATCTGGAGATGTATTTTGTGTTTGAATGTATTTTATGTTTCTGTGCTTTGTGTGATTGTACCAATGGAGGCTCATTCAATTTCACTGCATACACGTGCATTGGCAATAAATATTTGAATTGTAAAGAATTTGAATTGAATCGGGCTTTGTTTGTGCCATGTGGTGAGTTGGGTAAACCCACTATGTCCTGAGAGTGAAGGTCTTTTGTGTTGTAATTAAAGCTGGCTCAGTCTTTTGTCTTGCAGATAGGTTGGCACCAAAATAACTGCTGGGGCTATTAACAAAGGTGGGGGCTGCTTTCCAAGAGCATGTTTCTCCTTGGTGGAAAATATAATATTCTGCCTTTTTAATATTTCCTAGAATATTTCATTCTCTTATACAAGAGCGGTGGGTGCTAACTTCCTACACATTTTTCATTTTTATACACAGTGAAAGTCATAACCTTAATATTGTTGATCAGACTAGCTAAGGATAATTGTTGACAGGTAAGATTTAGAGCCTCACTTTGGTGAACTTTAGGAACATAAGGATGTTTCATGAAATGGAGTGGGATACATGCCCATTTCATGCGTAGCTCTTTTACTCCTTTCACTGATGAAGTATTAATAATCTAAAACTTTTAAATCC
This sequence comes from Myanophis thanlyinensis, assembly GCA_017656035.1. NCBI lineage: Eukaryota > Metazoa > Chordata > Lepidosauria > Squamata > Homalopsidae > Myanophis > Myanophis thanlyinensis. The sequence continues at coordinate 705 of JAEANM010022157.1, forward strand.
ACTATGCTGTACAAATCATAGCTGGATAGACGAAGAACAGTCAATCACTGGTTCTCTATAAGATGAGACCTCTCCATCTGCACGTCTAAGCAAGTGGCTAATCATAATAAGTAGCTTTCACAGTCAATTTCCAGTCTTGTAAAATCATTCTCATCTCTAGCAACTATTGAAAAAGAAACTCAAACCCTAAACTGAAGAAAGGCAACACATCAGCTGCCAAACATGATGGTAAACCTGATTTCGGGAGGAGAGATTTGTTTTCTGTTTCCAAACTTTTTTTAAAAAGGAGTAAAATAAGTTGAGCACGCTTATTTCACACTTTAAATCCTGCAATTTTTCCAAGAGAAAAAGGAATAAGCTCATAAGAGTAGTTAAAAAAAAAAAAATTGCCTCTACTGTTTTATCACGTCAGCTGTTATATGGGTTTCAAAGTCTCCAGAAACAAATTGAAAGGACACATCTTGGCTATGAACATTTTGTCCCCCACACCAAACATAAATATTTGGCCTGAATTGTGAAATCTGAGAATTTTCAACCAACAACGTATGTGCACACTTTAAACCCGAGAATATACTGAGGCAAAAGCTTGTCAACTCCAAAAATAAAACACCCAGACACAAACTAAACAATATATGAAGTAAAATACAGTGAGATATGTGCAGATCTGTACACTGGAGAAACAAAACAAGCACTTCACAAATCCATGGCACAATATAAGAGAACAAACTCATCAGGAGAAGATTTAGCAGTCCATCTGCATTTGAAAGACAAAGGCCAAAGAAGCAAAAGAGAGGACAGAGAGGACCACTGACTTGAAAGAGGGGTCAAAGAGGCCATTTATGTTAAAATTGAACAGTTGGCTCCCAACAGAGGGCAAGGTATATAACAACACTTCTCTCCTGTCTACAACACAATCCTTTCAGCAATCCCAAGAAGGCTGCATACTCATTTGGACTCTAATTTAAGTGATCCTGAGGGTACGGATAAGCCACCCAAGTGGCCTCAATGGTTTTCAGAGAGCTGTAGGTGGAGGTGGGGAGAGGAAGATAGGTGTTGTTTCTGTTTTTCATACTTTCTTGTGATATCCCAAACATAACCAGGGAATGAATCTTTCTTAAGTGATCTTTGACAGGGCAGAAAAAAAAATCAGTAGCCCATATACAGAGTCACCCACTCATCATCACCAAATATTGGTTTTCCTCTGCCAGGCACGGGTGCCTCAAGCAAAGCAGATATTTTTTCATTTGTTTGGATATCTGTTCATTACAAAGAGGCACAGAAAAATACGGTTCAGCCTGACAAGGTCCTGCAAAGGCTCATTTTGTTGAGTAAAGCTGTCATGTTGTCTTGGGCTTCATTTAATACTTAGGGAAACAATGTTGACGTCGGTTCAGATATGAAGGATGAGTTCAGCGAGGAAGCAATTATCGTTTTTGTACCATACGAAAATAAGGCAGGGAACCTAACTTACCTTCAGCATCCTCAAGGAAAAAATAAAAACAGTCCGGTTGCCTTTTGAAGAAAAAAACACCTTTGAGACTTCAGCACCCAGCTAACATTTTGCCTTTGAAAATGTCCAAAGATACCTGTTTTTGGTCTTCTCTGCAAAACAACATGTTCAGTACATGTAATTGGACCCCCACTCTTCTCCTTCAAGTTGGTTTATCAGCAGGGTGGATGATCATTTTAATGGAATAGCATCTCAAGCAATTTAGGGTCATGCAGCATGGTGCATTGAACTGCTGATTTACTTAGAGCTAGACAAAGGCAGAGGAATGCCTACTGAATGGATAAAAAGAATTTGATATCCTGGTTAGGGGCAGACCTGCACATTATACTTGGCTTAGCACACTTTTTTGAGTGCAGTAAGGGAGAATGTTGTCTTTCTCCCACTCCTGGCCTATTACCAATGCACCCCGTGTCTATAGGTTTCAGCTTCAATTTAAAAAAAAAATTCTGATTTAAGCTGTCTCAAGTTCCTTGAGAACAGAGATGTGCCTGGTGCTTCATTCCATTCTGTTAGTAATCCAAGCTCCAATTGCAGCACTGCCTGGCTTGTGTCTTCTCCTCCAGCAGCTAGATATTGTCCTGTGCTGGGTTCATCCTGGGCTGCTAACCAGCTATGCTCTCTGCTGATCAGGAGTAGCATTTTTCCAATCATCTTGCAATTATTCAAAGGCCAGCTGATTATTGAGTTATCCACAACTATAGAAGCTTGTGCTCCATTCAAGCATTACGTCTCCTAGTAGGTACACCTTCAGGATGGCTGAAGACGCTTTTCTTGCTTTCCCACCACTTGCCTATAGTACTATAAAGTTTCCTTTCCTTTGTCTCTGGTTTCTCTTCAGATCATATAAATCTTTCACCTTTTAAATATTATTGCTACGTTAAGTGGCATCTCCTGGACCAAAATCATGTTATGATCTAAGTAACTAAATCTGATGTAACTAAATTAATTAACTGCCCTGAATTATTGTGTTTAATGTTTGCTTTTTATAAGTATATATAGCTGATATAAAAACAGAAATAATTGTGAAGGAGTTAGCAGAATGTTTACCTATACCAAGCGTCAACAGATACAGGCAATGGATACCAAAACATGATAGTTTGGGTCCTATACGTATCCTATACTTTATGCAGCAGGGGGTCTACATAAGAGCTAACATTTGTTTCACATTTGACATTAAAAGGTAGCAAGATTGGATGTTATACAAAACCTGATATTCTCCTATAATGGGAAGAATTTGATTCATATTTTTTTTGTCTGAAAGGAATGAAAATAGCATGAATAGTTCCTTCAGATACTAAGCCAGGAAAGCTTTATGCTTTCAACAGAATAGATCCTGCAATAATCTACCTGTACTGTACTTCTTAATGTAGTGGCAAGGAAACATTCATGAATTATCAAGTAAGAACTTATATTGGGCAAAAACAGTCCAACTTTATAAAAAGCTGTTGATGTTTTTTGTTTTTTTTGTTTTTTTTGTAAAGCCTTTTGGTCTCCCTGTCCCCAAGGCTGCAATAGGCAGAATTTGCAAGGTGAAGATTTGGGCAGCCATCGTTGTCAGTATTGAACAGCCCATTTTATTACCCAGCCTACCCTTAGTTACAGCTATAGATGTTTCAGCTTCTGCAAAGTCAGTCTACCGAGTCTCCAAATTTGAAGAGATTATATGGTGACCCTTAAATGCAATAATCACTAGAGTTAAAATATATTAGCTTCCTAAGTATGGATCTTTGGACTTTGAAAAGTAGGAGAGGAAGAGTATTGATGCTTTTGAACTTTGGTTGTTGGAGAAAACTCTTTTGAGAATACTGTGGACAGCCAAAAAACAAGCAAACAAACAAATCACCCAGATTTCTCACCAGAGATGCCAGTGACCAGGCTCCAGCGATCCTACTTTGGACATGACAGCTCTCTGGAGAAGGCTGTAATATGGGGAAGATGGAAAAAAAGGATGGATCTAGATACAGTGCAGTGATACACCACTGCCGAGAGATCTGAAGTATAAGGTAGGGGACAGATAAAATTTATGTGGTAGCTAAGAGTCAGCAATAACTTGACATATAATCAAATATGTTTCTTAATGCCAGCTGTTATCCCAATTTCCTTGGAAGAATAGGGAGAACAACAGAATTTGAGTAAAAAGCCAAATAAATATAATCCAGTGATATCAGGGAATAGTACTGAGATCTTAGGGGAGCCACCCTAAATACCTAATTCTGACCAGGATTCTGATTGAGATACTTAGATCTGGACTACAAGAATTATGTGATTACTAGACAAAGGGCAGAGGAAAAAAAAGGCTTGCCCAATTACTTAACACCTTAGGAATAGTGGTCTGCTTACACATACTGGATACCTATTCTTGAATAGTTCAATTTTTACAATTAGTTCTGATCAGTATAAATTACATTCAGATGAAGGACATCAGCTTCCAAGTGTAACTTTTTTATTGAAAAGGAGCCAAACATTTCCTGACAAACTGATGCTTTTGACCTGCTTTGCTACTGGTGTTGAATCCTAAAGAAATTCAGGAGTGGATTATAACTGTACCATTGTCTGCTGTAAGTATTCCCTGCTGGCTTCTTGCAATGGACCATTGGATCTTATCCTAGTAAGTGAGCTAGGGATAGGCAATTAATGAATTAGGTATTCCTACTGATTTACATCTTGCTTGTGGTTCCCATAGGCACCTAGGCAGCAGATAGGGGAACAAGCTACTTGTTGGAACATTTACTAATTCCATGGGAATTATTTTCAGACAAACTAGATTCAGTGTTTGTTTTATTTAATATTTCCCATATTTGCAATCCTATATACAAATTATTCAAGATTTATCTTCTTTTTACAACTGGAATGTACTTCCAAAAAGCATGTCATGAGTACAGTAGTAAATCAATTTACAGATGTGGGAGAGTAGCAAAGAGTATCAAAATATTTAAGAAACTGGTTTCTCATTCAATCAAAAGTTAATTCAACTGAATTTGAAAGACCCAGATAAAATTACTGTATTTTTTAGTGTATAAGACGCTCCGGAGTATAAGACGCACCTAGCTTTTGGGGAGGAAAACAAGGAAAAAAAAAAAAAACTACCGACGATTGGCTCTTCCAGACTGCAGGGATCGCCATGGCCTATCTGCGTGCCTCATTTTTGGCCTGTTTTTAGCTCATTTCTCTGCCTTTTTCGGGCCCACTTTTTGGGCTTTGTTCAACCCGAAAAAGGCCGAAAAATGGGCCAGGTGGGCAGGGCTTTGGAAACATTCACTGTATAAGACACACAGACATTTTCACCCACTTTTTTGGGGGTGGGGAGTGCGTCTTATATACTGAAAAATATAGTACTTTTAGTTGCAACATACTATTGCAAGACCCTAATTATTTTCCAAAAGGTTATACTTTTTAATTCTCTGTAAAGATTTAAAAGAAAACATAAATCATAAAAATGATAATATATAAAACAATAGCAAGCACATTATATAATTCAAATACAAGTTATTTTGCAATGATATTGTACATAAGCAACAGCAAAATATTTCAGGGAATTATTTTTGAAGATACCCAATGTTTTGTAAACCGAGTAGCTTTTTCTTTTTTTACTTTACCTAGGAAACAAGAAAACAGACAATTAGTTGAAAAAAGAAGTCAAGAATGCTAAAGTTGTTACTGCAGGTTCCATAAAAGCTCAGATTTGCCACAGCTTGAGCAATCTCATTTATAGAAAACATCTTCCATTCACTCTCAATAGAATCTATATAAAAACAACTAAAACTATAAATCTACGGCATATACAGTATTTGTGAACAATTTGGTTGGGTTTGCCATTACGGAGTCTGCTCATTTTATGGTAATCAAGCAGAAAGGGGGGAAAAGTCTTTCTTCCATCTTAGGAATTTGAGATTGTTTTCTGTACCTTTCTATAATGTCATGGATTTGGTGGCCCAGAGGGACAAAAGTACCTTGCCTCTTACACTCCTCACCTGGTATCAAAACTCATATTTACACGACAAATCAGACATCCACTAATATCAGAACTCTTTCTCCAATCTTATAAAAATAAATACAAAAATGTCTATTGTTCTTGGGAAGCCTTTACCGGATTTGTAAACTATTTTTTTTCCCACTCAGGTCTTCAACCCATCACAATCTCAAATAGCCTTATATATAAACTTCAATTCTCAAATCTCTATTTTGTTTTCCTGGCAAAAATACTGAAGCAGTTTGACATCTGCTTTTCTGCATCCCACCCCCACCCCCCTTCCCTTTACATGGTAGCCTACAATCCTGGAATCTCCTGATAGTTTTGCATCCAACTATTACCAGGTCTGATCCTGTTTGCTTTTTTAAAATGAACTAAAATTGACTATATGTGACTGTTCAAGACTACAGGTGCTTTGAATGGTAAGATGTCTTGAATAGGTTCAGTAGTAAACAGCTCCTATCTTAAATTACATGGACAGCTTTATCACCCAATTTCACACTCAAGTTTCATAATCATATCCCAAGGGTATAAATGCTAATCATGTTACAGACTTCTTTAGCTGCTTGTGCTTTTGTTACACTTGTCCATATTTATATTTTTCATATGTGGGAGCATGTAGGAAAGTACCATTTTGATGGAAATAATTACAGAAATTGCTTTCGACTAGTTTTTCATTTTCAGTACACAATGCAAAACATAAGCTTAAAGCACAAGTCAATAAAAGCACAATCACCACAAAAGCTCTTTTAAATTGTTGCTATAAGACAAAGGAATGTCATCTTACCCCAGGATTTATTCACAAACTGGACCGCAGCTTTTTTAACTGCATTTTTCTTGTTTTCAACAGAAAAATGTTGATTTGCTGGAATAACAAGAAGGATTTAACTGAATTATAATTGTCACACAATCAATGTATTTTCTAACTTCATTATGCAAAGCTCCTTTACCAGTAGTTCGATTACAGCTTGCTCCATAAAGATGTTTCTGTATAAAGTCTTTGGCTTCCTGTTGCTGTTGATTGGTTAGCTCCTGGTCTTTTAACCGTACAGCCGTGTAATTTGGGGGACATCTAATGATAAACAGTTAACATATTTACTGCCTTAGTTTTCTACTTAATTTTTTGGAAGCAAAACCACATTCCCTATATTTTAGCCACATTGACTAAACAAAGCAATAACATGCAAACAAGGTAACTCTTATTCTAAATAAATTTCCATTATGTATGTATTTAAATGCTTAACACTCCCTCACTCTCATGACTTTGGGCAGGACTGTTCAATTCCCAAGGCATTGGGCAGGTTTACAATAAAATTGTTAGATAAGTAGGTAGGTAGATGTGGTCCATTTAGGTTCAAATTAAGCAGTTTAATTTGAAGAATTGCTAGCTGCAGCATGAACTATGACTGAACTCAAGCTTATCAACAGTTTTACTGTTTCAAATATTTAGCTTACATAAAATGGTGCCACTTACAGAGTTCACCCTTCATCTGCAACTGATACCTCAGGTCTAAACTATTGCAGAAACCTGCTTGAAACAAACTGAATGTGCAATAGCAAACCTCATGTGCTTATTATAATAACATTTAAAATTACTCTAAATTACTAGAAAGCCTCACCATTCATAATACTGGCTTGTTCACCACATTAATTTTACAGCTACAGCCTTTTGAAGCTAAAACAAAGTATTTTTAAAAGTTACTGTAAGAGCAACTTCCATTTTAACTAACTGTGGCCTCTCTTCTTAAAGTAATTTAATTTGGAATTTTATGAAAGTACAGCACATCACAGCAATTTGAACCTGCAGGAGACAAATGTATCTACAACTGCCTAAATGAGAATACTGCTTTTATTTGATAATAAATTGGAAATCTGTTTTTACAATTTTCTTGAAATTATTGTAATAATTTAGTTCATCATACCAAATAAGAACAACAAAGTCAGGACTTGCTAAACCTAGGGCCTTCTTGAGTATGGATTTCTATCTCCAGAATTATCCTCATGCTGGCCAAAAAATTCAGAGTTTTGGTCTATATATGCAGAGGGGACCAGGAACTGGGAAGGCTAAACTAAGGCATACCTGGTAGCCAAAATTTCTTCTTCACTGTCATTTTCTGAATCTTCTTGATTTTCAACTTCATCTTCAACATTCTGATCTATAAATCAATATATGTGCTGAATATTAAAGGCCATAAACTAATTTTAAATGAGATTCTAGAAACCTTTGCTTATAAATGTGTAAAATAAATTGATGGTTCCTGTTACCAGAAAAAGAATTACAATATGGGATCCAGCCTAAATGGGAATTTTGAAAAACATAATACCATGGTAGGCAAGAATTGATCTGCATGCATAATCTCCAGAGGCTTTGATGCAAATCCTCTATAAGCCTAAATTTTGATAGGAATCAATTAGGAAAATTTGATAAGATGCTTAGGAAAAATCGCTGTATCATTATGTTGTTTAGAAAATATAATCCATTCTACTCAATATTTGCTGGCAGATACGGTTATTATACATGGTTAACTAATTTTAGCATGACCTACTGATGCTCAGTTTTGCTTAGACCCCCCAGAAGTAACAAAAGAGTAATATTATTTTAGTTTGTTAAGAACTTTGTCCTTCTACAAAGATAAAGCCAGAGTCCTCCACTTGTACATGCTCATGGATGGCGACAACTCTGATAACCAAGATTTAAGGTTTACATGATGTTCTATTCTCCCATGGCAAACTTGTTAACAATCAACTTGTAATGTTTTTTTATCTAGAAAAATTTTCAGGGATTACAAAAATTCCAATTTAAAAAACTATTAACTGATCAATATTAAGGAACAGTAATATTTTTCTATGTAGGGTACTATCTTACTAAGATTTTCACATCATTCTTCTAGACCACTCAGAAACATCTGAATGACCATCACAGACAGAGAAATTTATATATTCATCTATTTCATATTAAGTATATTTATTATATTTACATTATAAATATTGTAAATTAATATTAAATATTACTTTATATTATTTTTTCAAATGGTCCTATTTACTTCTATTTGATTCTTTGTCTGCCATATTAGATTACACGTGGACTTCAAACCATATTTTTATACTATTCACAATATAACAACACATAGTAGAGGTAACATAAAAAGTAGACTTTTATGCATACCTTGTCCCTCAGATGGCGAATTGGTGCTAATGGAAGAAAAATTGAAGAATTTAGAGATTTCATCATCTATAAATAAAAAGTTAATTGCCTGCAGCCATACTAAGCTAATTAAATACATGAATTTAATATGACCGACTATAAATTCCTCACATTCTTTCTTTTCAGAAATTGACAGAAGTTTTTGAACTGGAGGAAATAATTTAGCTTTCTTTCAGGTAGGTAAAAAAATAGTCAAGTACTTGACTCATTAACAGCAAGATTTCAACCTGTGTCTCGCATCACAAGTTACTTTTGGTTTCACAAATGCCCCATACAGATGATCCTTGTCATAAAACCATAATGGAGCCCCACATTTCTGTTGCTAAGTGAGTTCTAACACATTTTACAACTTTTTTTGGCACAGTTGTTAAGTGAATCACTACAGTTATTAAGTTAGTAACACAGTTATTAAGTGTCTTCCCCACTGATTCTCCTTGTCAGGTGGCAAAAGGTAATCACGTGACCCTAGGACACTAACGATCATAAATATGAACCAGTTGCCAAGCATCTGAATTTTTAACACTTGACCATAGGGATGCTCAGTGTCGTTGAGTTAAATGAATTATTGTAAGTCAAAGGCTACCTGTAATGCAATTTGATAAACATACAGTACTATCATTTAGGGAAAAACAAGCCTGAGAGAAATGATGGAATTAACTGTTTCTCAGGATTACAGACAAAGATAAACTATAGTTCAAAACTTGGAATAGTTACACGTAGCTCAGAACATATCTGCGTACCTGTTCTGTATGGATGCCAACTCTTCCAAGACATTTTCAGGAAGCAGCTTTCTTTTCTGAGAAGATTCAATTTTTCCAATTAATACTATTTCTAGTCATTAACTTAGCCCTCTGATAATATTTTTTGGACTTTGATTAGTTATAAACTGTAGATCTAATTAATTCAAGGCAGCAAATCTAAGTATGAAATACAACACTATAATGATAATGTAATAAATCAAGCACGTTGAAATGGGTAGGAAATGTAGTATCTTCCAGATCAGGGGTGTCAAATTGACGACCCATGGGCTGGATACGTCATGTGCAGGCCACGCCCATCCCGGCTCCGGAAAGGCAAAAGTCCTGCCACATCGCATGATGTGATTGAGTTTGACACTCAAACTCCAGATGTTTCCCCCCTACAACTCCCAAAATCCCTGATCACTTGTGATGCTAGCAGAAAATCTCTGCATAATAAGTTGCTTGTTATTGTCCCAGAATTGTTAGTTGGTAATAATAGCTCAAAGGAGTTTACTTTTGCATGTTTTAAGACCTAGAAATGGTTTTCATGGTGGGAAATAAATACCTAAGAATAGTTTATTTCTGTATTATTTACTATATTCAGCACATATTCCCTTGTCATTTTCATTGCTTAAATCTGTCTAATCTGATACTCTGGATATGCTGAACAAAACTCACATCCTTAATCAAGTCCAGTTCACTTGAAGGGCACATTAAATACACTTTAAAATGGTAGGTAGAACATTTAAAGGTACTATAGCAACACTTCGGCAGCTTTCCATTAAGACAAATCCTTGTTCAATAATTTCGACATGCTGTTACAAATCCTCAGAAAATCAGGAGGCAGTACATGTGGTTAAATTTACAATGAAACATGATAAAAGTTATAGTGAAGTTTATTCTCAGGTATGGTGTAAACATGTCTGATCCCTTTTATATTTAACAAAGCATTATAAAACACTATACACATGAGATACAAAATTACCTTTTGTTCCTTAAATAGTTCTTCTCTATGCCGCCTCTTTTCTTTCAATATGGCCTTTTCTCTAAGAAAGCAAAATAAGACATGAATGGATTACAAAAATATGCATTTGCTCCACAAAGCTGAATGCCTTCACAAAGTGCTGCCACAATTACAAGGTGATGTAATTAAGGGAGGTTTTCCTGTTTTTTTTAAAAATGGGATGTGTCACTTTGGTTAAATTCTGTACCCTTGCAATGAATATAATCAACCTCCAGAACAGTAACAGAGTTGGAAGGGACCTGGAAGTTTTCTAGTACAACCCCCTGTTCAAGCAGGAGACCCTATACCATTTCAGACAAGTGGTTGTGCAGTCTCTTCTTAGATACAATCCGTGATGGAGCACCCACAACTTCTGGAGGCCAGCCGTTCCTGCCATTCATTGATATGTTAGGAAACTTCTTAGTTCTAGGTCGGATCTCTCTTTGATAGTTTCCATCCAGTTACTTCCTATCCTGCCCCAGATGCTTTGAAAAATAGGTCGACCCCCTCATTACAAATGATACCAGAGGCAGATAGATA
>JAEANM010022158.1:0-11671 GCA_017656035.1 Myanophis thanlyinensis
TGGGGCAAGCAAAATAGCCATTCTTGAAGCCTCCCAACCTTTCCAGTCTCAGCCCAAGGAGCGTTTACAAGCCAATGAGAGGTTTCAAGCAAGGGATTTAGCTCCAAAATCTCATCACTGGGATCAATGAAGGAACAGGCCAAGCGGGAGTCCCACCCGCCAGACAGACATCATGGAGCAGCTCCTCCAAAGTACACTGGGGAAGGAGGAGCTTGTTTCAACATTTTTTTAGTTCTCACAGGTCTCTGCTGAAATTAACCCACCCCAATAAATCTTACATTTTCTCCCAATTCCTCCTTGGACATCTATCACACCACTGTAAGCATGCAAACATACAACCCAATGCAATTTCAGAAAAATTCAGAAGGAAATTCACTTGACTTTCTACAGTTTGATCTTTTTCTCTAACATTGTTATCATTTTCATTTCTCTTTTCCTTTGAAGGTAATAATGGGGAGGAGAATCAAGATTCATGTGAGCTGTTCCAAGTGATCAGTGCTAAAGATGGAATGGAGAAGTTTGGAATTCAAAGGGAATTAGAAAGCCATGAGAGAAACCAGTCAAATAGTTGGAATCAAGAAACCTCATCTTCCACTGATGCTCCAATGCAAGACTTTCTTGCCCAACAAGAGAAAATAAAGGAAAAATATATTGGGAAAAGTATGAAGCTAATCAAAGCTAAATTACATGTAAATGAACACTATTTAACCCAAAACAAAGGAAAATATGCTATAAGAAGAAACAACAGACAAAATTACAATGGCACATTCATTCTTTCTGTTGGAAATAAGTTCCTTACATCTCAAAAAGTGATTGACACAAAAGAGAAGCCTTTTAAATGTTTGGAATGTGGAAAAGGTCTTAGAACAAGTAGGCAACTTACATCCCATGAAAGGATCCACTCTGGAGAGAAACCATTTAGATGCATGGAGTGTGGAAAGACCTTTGCTCATAGATGCAATCTTATTTCCCATAAAAGAAGCCACACAGGGGAAAAGCCATTTAGATGTATGGAGTGTGGAAAGACATTTGCTCATATCAGTGACCTCAGAAAACACAAAAGGATCCACACAGGGGAGAAACCATTTAAATGCATGGAGTGTGGAAAGACCTTTGATCGAAAAGCTCATCTTATTTCCCATAAAAGAAGTCACACAGGGGAGAAGCCATTTAAATGCATGGAGTGTGGAAAGGCTTTTGCTCAAAGTGTTAATCTTATTTCCCATAAGATGATCCACACAGGGGAGAAACCATATAAATGCATGGAGTGTGGAATGACCTTTACTCAAAGCAGTGGACTTACTCGTCACAAAAGCATCCACACGCGGGAAAAGCCATTTAAATGCATGGAGTGTGGAAAGACCTTTACTCAGAGCAGTGACCTTAAAAAACACAAAAGGATCCACACAGGGGAAAAGCCATATAAATGCATGGAGTGTGGAAAGACCTTTACTCAGAGCAGTGACCTTAGAAGACACAAAAGGATCCATACAGGGGAGAAACCATTTAAATGCATGGAGTGTGGAAAGACCTTTGCTCAGAGCAGTGACCTTAAAAAACACACAAGGATCCACACAGGGGAGAAACCATTTAAATGCATGGAGTGTGGAAAGACCTTTGCTCGTAGCAATGATCTTAAAAAACACACAAGGATCCACACAGGGGAAAAGCCATTTAAATGTATGGAGTGTGGAAAGACCTTTACTCGTAGCGGTAACCTTAGAAAACACAAAAGGGTCCACACGGGAGAAACCATATAAATGTCTGGAGTGTGGAAAGACCTTTGATGAAAAACGTAATCTTATTTCCCATAAGATGATCCACATTGGAGAGAAATCATGTAAATCCATGGAATGTCGAAAAAGCTTTTCTTGGAATGAGGATTTTACTTTCCATAAAAGGATCCACACTCGGGTGAAAGTACGGTATATAGCAATAGCAATTCCACTGTAGACTTATATACCACTCCACAACGTTTTATCACCCTCTCTGAGCAGATTACAAAGTCAGCATATTGTCCCCAGCAATCTGGGTCCAAAGTTTAGTGACCTCAGAAGGATAAAAGGATGAATCAACTATCAGACGGTCAGGATTTAACTCCTGGTTGTGGGCAATTAGCCGGTAGTATTGCATTCTAACCACTCACCCACCAAGCCTCTATAGAATTGTATATGTATGCATATTGTGCCAATTGCATATCTATTTCTTGTTAGACTAAAATTTATATATGTATGTAAAACTTATGTTCTCAGCCCTTTCATTTTTTTAACTAGGGCTACCTATTATAATGGTTAGGGCAAAAGGCTAGAAACTGGGGAATTATGAATTCTAATCCTGCCTTGGACATGAAGCAAGCAGGTGAAATTGGGCCTGTCGGTCTTTCTCAGCCCTTGGAAAGAGGCAATAGCAAACCACTTCCAAAATCTTCCCCTACAAAAACTGCAGAGACCAACTCAGAGAAGCACCAGCAATCAAAACTGATTCACATACTCATACCCCCCACCACCACCAAAAAAACCCCAATTCCTGGAAGCATACATTTGGACGGCCATGAAATGGCAGCAAAGAGATATAGAAAACCCAACTAGAAAGGCATCTAGTGGTTGGTTGAATTTTTGCAACCCAGATTTCTTTGCCTTAATTTAACACATAATGAGATCTGTTTTTAACACCTGCAGGTATATGCTTAATTAAATAAAGAGACATTTTCTTAGGCAAAAGATATTAGAGGCAGCAGGTCTACAGTTTCATCTGAATCCTTAGCAATTCTCGTCTGATAAAGATATGTATGTTTCCTTAAATATTCTGCTTCAGATATAGTAGAAGCTATTATATTTCCAGTGCTGAAATAAGCCTAATTGATTTTTGTAGATGAGAGATAAGTGAATTACCATCTCTGTTACTTTGGGCAATACATATCTTGAAGCACTTTAGGCTTCTAGCTAGATTTAAAATTATATTCTTGAAAAGGTTCTGTAGTATGTTCCTTACTGAAATACTGGTCCTTTACTCTGTTACCATTATTAATTTTCATTTTTTTAACAGGTGTTATGGTTTTGCAGTTTTGATTGTTCACACTAAAATATTACCCACAACTGGTGCTCACATCCTTATCAAAACCCAATGTGAAGTGGTCACTGAAAAAATGGAATAAAAAAAAAGCCTGATTTCCTTCAAGGTCATTTATTTATTTATTTACAAAAAAATTTATACCGCCCCCCCTTCCGAAGGACTTGGGGCAGTGCACAGCCATTTAAAAACAAGATACATAGAAAAGTTAAAATATAATTTAAAAGATTAAATCAATGGCCCAGATTATGAGAGTTAAAAATTTTAAAAATTCAATTAAAAAACAAATTTAAGACCCCGTTAAGTGTTAGGCCAGACCAGCTTGCTGAAATAAATGGGTTTTTAATGCGCATCGGAAGGTCCACAAATCCGCAATGGTCCGAATCCCCGGGGGCAATTCGTTCCATAGGGAGAGTGCAGCCACAGAGAAGGCTCGTACCCTCGGGGCTGTCAGACAGGCATCGTCCCGACAATGGAACCCCGAGGAGGCCTGCCCTGTGGGAACGCATCGGTCTGGAGGCTGACGGTGGCAACAGGCGGTCCCGTAAGTACCTGGGTCCTAAGCCATGGAGTGCTTTAAAGGTAAGCACCAGCACCTTGAATCACACCCAAAAGGCCACAGGGAGCCAGTGCAGCTCGCACAGGAGAGGTGTAATATGGGAGCTCCGAGGAACTCCCGCAATTACCTGCTCAGCCGCATTCTGCACCAACTGCAGCCTCCGGATGCTCTTCAAGGGAAGCCCCATGTAGAGAGCATTGGCGTAGTCAAGACGAGAGGTCACAAGGGCAGAAGTGACTACGGAGGTCAATATTTGAATGACTCATCCTATGAAATCCTCTGCTCATCCTGTTCAGATGAACAATCGCAGCAGTTGGAAAAGATATCTAAGCTAATTTGAAGCAGAAATCTCGTGGAATCCACCAAATTGGGAGAAAAAAGGGGGAACTCAGACACAAAACAGATGTAGAAAGCAAACAGGCTCAATCAAAAAGGGACAGATTCTCTGCACTAATACTCAACGCGTGAGGAATAAACGGGGTGAAGGTGGAGTCCAAAGGCAGGTGTGGCATTATTGTAATCACTGAAACTTCATGGGATGAAACCCACAACTGCAAAGTGCAACTGAAAAGATTTATAGTGGAGGAATTGCTCAGCAGCTGCTGAAAGGAAGTGGGCGACACACAAAGTTGTGGTTTTATATCAGATGTATTTAAGATTCATAGCAGAAACCGAGTCAGGAACATCCTGAGGTAAATCTCAAACAGCGCCCAGAAGAAAAAGGCGGAAAAAGGGGCCACGCCCCCTTTCCACCCACAGCAACCAATCAGAGCACAGATTGCCTCAGGCGGGAGCCCGCCCTCACTCAGCCGCAACCATTGTGCACTTTCCTTCTCCAGCTGTTAAGTTGAATATCTTAACATTTAAAGTATTCAAAAGAAACTGTCCCAATATGACTTTGCTTTTGTCAATGAGTTTGAACTGTCAGGCGGGAATAGCTGTTTGTTTATCTTGCACTGTCCTAAAAAGTAATCAACCTCTTTTTTTTTCTTGTACCTCAGAGTTTCTTTTCCCTTCTCTTGGAAGAAATGTCCCTCTGGGTTCCCTTCCAAGTGCCGAGAAAGACACTGGAAACATGGAGGCTGTTTGGGAAGATGATTAGGATTCACAGCACAGAACACAGTCACGAACGTTCTGAGGTAAATCCAACAGCGCCCAGAAGAAAAAGGCGGGAAAGGGGAAACACCCCCCCTTTCCATCCGCAACAACCAATCAGAGCACAGATCACCTCAGGCCTTTCCAGAGGAGGCTGCAAAAGAACTTACATCACAAAGGCTTGCCGCTCTAGGACCTTGCAGTGGCTCTCCACGGGGGCTCCAGTGGAAGCGGAGAGGCTCTGGCGGTGGGAGGGACATCCAGCCATGCCCCGGGTGAGGAGGGGAGGCTCTTCCTGTGCAAAGGGAGGCGGAGGATGGGTACCCTTGTCCGGCCCTCCAAAGGCTTCAACCGCGAGTCCCGTGATCCCCAGCTGCCCTCTCCATACAAAAAGCCCAGTTGGGGGGAGAGGCGAGAAGCCGGGCGAGGAGGCAGGATTCGCACCAGGCTCCCCGAGGGCCCGATCCTCCTCAGCCCGACCTATCTCTGCAGGGGGAGAGAAGCTGCCTCCTTCCCGGCCCTGCTCTGGAGAACCTCGATCCTGCGCTGGGCTGACCCGCATGGGGCTGCGAACAGGTTGGGTGAATGTTGCTCAGGGGAGAAATTCTACTTTCTGATTCTTTATTTTCTTTTCCATCTCAGATACAGAAATTGGAAGCCATTTGAAGGCAATATTTCCTCTTGGGGGGGAAGAAAAAGAGGGGAATCCCTTGCAGGGAACCGTCCTGTGGCCCCAGAAATGGTCCTTTGAAGGAAAAAGCACCTGGGGATCCAGCAGTGTCCTTGGAGCCCTTTGCAGTTGCTCTGCAGGAGAGAGACAGAATGGAGACCCAACCTTTGGCCAAGGAGGGGAAAAGCGGAAAAGGCCCTTCAGCTCTTCAGCCTGGGAAGGAGGGGAAGCTCTGGGCAAGAACCGGGCAGGAGATCCTGGAGGAGGAAACCATCCTCCCTTCACAAGTTCAGCCCTGGAACTTCATCCAATATCTGGAGGCTGAGGGTCCGCGAGGACTTTGCAGCCGAGTCCATTATTTTTGTAGGCGTTGGCTGAGACCAGAAAAGCACACCAAAACCCAGATGCTGGACCTGGTTGTTCTGGAGCAGCTCCTGTTCCTTCTGCCCCCAGAGATGGAGAGCTGGGTGCGAAAGTGTGGAGCAGAGACCAGCTCCCAGGCAGTGGCCCTGGCAGAAGGCTTCCTCCTGAGCCAGGCAGAGGAGCAGAAGGAGCAGGTGGAGTTGCAGGTGAGACATTTTAATCTAGGGAGCTCAAAACAATAGAGAATGTTTCTGAATACATCACCTCTCCTTTCCACATTTTTCTTTGACATTCATAATAGGTGTCGTTATCCCACCAATTCTTGTAGGACATTGTTCCATTATTTTCTCACTCAATCTCATTGATGGATATTGGGGACTTTGAGGTTATGTTCCAAATATAACAATCCATTTTAAGTTATGTGATGTACATTCTACTTATTTTTTCCTTCCTTCTATTTGAAGTGCTGCACTGTGGAGATCAGAGATCCTGAGGGAAAGAAGAACCCATCAGATCCCCCTCCGGAACTATTTTTCAGGAGGATCCCTTGGGAAGATCAAAGTTCGAACACCTCAGGAGGTAATGGAAGATCCTCCAATTACCCATCTGTCTTACCTTCACTGGCTCTTTCCTTCTATAGAATACCACTTCCTATTTTGTTAATTATGCATTTGAAATTATTTATTCCTTACAGAGATACAAAGAATGGAGTTTTCTGGTTTTTATGATGGAGATCAAACAGCGGTTCAACCTTCAAATCAAGTAAGAAAACGAAAAGTTATGAAATTTGTATTTTACTTCAGGAAGTGAAGCGCGTGTGCAGAGTGCTCTCTCCTTTTTCCACACTTGTTTGGACTGGATTATTTTTCTGTTCTTCCACAACATATGGACATCACAATAGCAGGTTCAAGTTGCTGTCAGTCAGCATAGTTTCCTCTGATTATCTTGTTCTGCTAGGTACTCCTCTAACTATGAGTTTACAGGAAGCAATTTTTAAAAGTCCGAGGAATAACCATATCATGGTGGCAGGATGCTAGAGACCCCTTTTTTTGTAATTCTTTTATTCGAAATTATGCAAGGCTAATGCAAGGCACTCAATTTGGCTGCACACATGTACATTGACAATAAAGGAATGAATTATAATGAAAATAAATATGGACATTGCCACAGTTCCATTTTTAAATACAGCAAATTATTAAAACCTAAAGGGAATGGCCATTTTGAGCATGTTATCACAGTACTTTGGGCTACAAAATAATTTTCAATTCCCAATCTGTTGATCCTTCTATGTCTTGAGCTTATCTTCTGGAGTGTAGTTAGTGCTGTCAATTTGGTCTTGTCTGCAAATCTGATGAGTTCCCCTTCTGTTATCTAAATCATTGATGAACATGAACAGATCTTGCGAATCCTCCTCTTCTGTTCTTTTTTCTGTGTTCAGGAGAGTCTTGTGTCCTTTGAGGAGGTGGCTGTGTATTTCTCTGAGGAGGAATGGTCTCAGCTGGATCCTGACCAGAAAGCGCTGCATTCGGAAGTCATGCTTGAAAACCATAGGAACGTGGTCTCTCTGGGTAAGAGTTTTCTTCTCCCCAATCAGAGAGTACAAGAAGAGAAATTATAGTTAGTTTTTTATTTAAAAATCATGAATCAGATATTGTTTCCTGGGAGGGAGAAGGAAAGGATCTGGCCTTCTCATGCTCCAAGGAAGGAAAGAGGCAATATCTCTTTGCTTATCTTCTTTCTGTGCCATTTCTTACCTGTATTTTTTCATTTCTATTCGACTTCATCTGTGGAGGCTGAAAAGAATGAGGTGTGCTTTTATGTGTCTTCTGGAGGTCATGTGAGAACAATGTGTTATCATTTGTCCTCTGAAACCTCCCCAACTTTTGTGAGAACAGAACCGAAGCATTCTCCCAATCCAGTTCAAGGACAAGGGCCTCATGCAGTATGAGTCAGAGCATCCTAGGATTCAGGCAATCCCCGAGTTACGACAGTTCACTAAGTGACCATTCCAAGTTAAGACCAGCCCTCCCTCAAGTGTTTGAGACCCAGTACAGTAATTGCAGCCATTGTTCACACTTATGAATGACAGTAGAGGCACTGCAACATTTACCCTACTGATTCCCCACCCTGCCGAGTCTTACCTTGCGACGATGTAGCCAGCCATCAGTTCCTTTGCCTGCTTCGATGCATTTGCAGAAAAAAGAGGCCAAAAGTAGTGAGAGATACGTGAAATCAGTAGTGGGAAATCTTACACTACTAATCTCACATGATCTCGCACTACAGTGCTTTTTTACAGTGTGAGATCTTGCAATATTAGTAGCCTGAGATCTTGCACTACTGGTCTTGGGTGATCTCACACTAAAGTACTTTAGGCCTCCGTTTTCTGCGAACTGAAGCCTATACCAGATCTGGCCAAGAGCCCTTTCAAGCCAATGAAACTTGGGGCCAGCAAAATAGCCATTCTTGAAGCTTCCCAACCTTTCCAGTTTCAGCACAAGGAGCGTTTACAGGCCAATGGGAGGCTTCAAGCAAGGGATTTGGCTCCAAAATCTCATCGCTGGGATCAATGAAGGAACAGGACGAGCGGGAGTCCCACCCGCCAGACAGACACCATGGAGCAGCTCCTCCAATGTACACTGGAGAAGGAGGAACTTTTTCCAACATTGTTTTAGTTCTCACAGGTCTCTGCTGAAATTAACCCATCCCAATAAATCTTACATTTTCTCCCAATTCCTCCTTGGATATTCCCCCTTGACTCAAAACTGACTTTGAGTAAAATTTGCATGTATATAGCTAATTGTAAAGAAAGAGAGGTTTTCTAGATATTTTCAAGGTTTCATGACGCATAAATATGTCTATATCACACCACTGTAAGCATACAAACATGCAACCTAATGGAATATCGAAAAAATTCAGAAGGAAATTCACTTGACTTTTTACAGTTTGATTTTTTATTCTAACTATTTTCATTTCCCTTTTGTTTTGAAGGTAATCATGGGCAGGAGAATCAAGATTCCTGTGAACTGTTCCAAGTGATCAGTGTTAAAGATGGAATGGAGAAGTTTGGAATTCAAAGGGAATTAGAAAGCCATGAGAGAAACCAGTCAAATAGTTGGAATCAAGAAACCTCATCTTCTACTGATGCTTCAATGCAAGACTTTCTTCCTGAACAAGAGAAAATAAAAGAACTATATATTGGGAAAAGTATGAAGCTAATCAAAGCTACGTTACATGTAAATGAACACTATTTAACCCAAAACAAAGGAAAAGTTGCTATAAGAAGAAACAACAGACAAAATTACAATGAGACATTCATTCTTTCAGTTGGAAATAAGTTCCTTACATCTCAAAAAGTGATTGACACAAAAGAGAAGCCTTTTAAATGTTTGGAATGTGGAAAAGGTCTTAGAACAAGCAGGCAACTTACATCCCATGAAAGGATCCACTCAGGAGAGAAACCATATAATTGCACGGAGTGTGGAAAGACCTTTGCTCATAGATGTAATCTTATTTCCCATAAAATAATCCACACAGGGGAAAAGCCATTTAGATGCATGGAGTGTGGAATGACTTTTGCTCGAAGAGCTAATCTTATTTCCCATAAAATAATTCACACAGGAGAGAAACCATTTAAATGCATGCAGTGTGGAAAGACCTTTGCTCATAGATGTAATCTGAGTATACATAAAAGGATCCACACAATGGAAAAATCATTTAAATGCATGGAGTGTGGAAAGACCTTTACTGATAGCAGTGGACTTAGACGCCACAAAAACATCCATACAGGGGAAAAGCCATTTAGATGCATGGAGTGTGGAAAGGCCTTTACTGATAGCAGTGACCTTAGAAAACACAAAAGGATCCACACAGGGGAGAAGCCATATAAATGCACGGAGTGTGGAAAGACCTTTACTCGCAACAGTACCCTTACTGTCCATGAAAGGCTCCACACAGTGGAGAAACCATATAAATGCATGGAATGTGGAAAGACCTTTATTCAGAGCAGTGGACTTAGAAGCCACAGAAAGATCCACACAGGGGAAAAGCCATTTAGATGTATGGAGTGTGGAAAGACATTTGCTCATAGCAGTGACCTTAGAAAACACAAAAGGATCCACACAGGGGAGAAGCCATATAAATGCATGGAATGTGGAAAGACCTTTGCTCGAAGAGCTAATCTTATTTCCCATAAGAGAATCCACACAGGTGAGAAACCCTTCAAATGCATGGAATGTGAAAAGATCTTTGCTCACAGCAGTAGACTTACTCGTCACAAAAACATCCACACAGGGGAAAAGCCATATAAATGCATGGAATGTGGAAAGACTTTTGCTCAAAGAGCTAATCTTATTTCCCATAAAATAATCCACACAGGTGAGAGACCATTTAAATGCATGGAATGTGGAAAGACCTTTGCTCATAGCAGTACTCTTACTGTCCATAAAAGGATCCACACAGCAGAGAAACCATATAAATGCATGGAGTGTGGAAAGACCTTTGCTCAGAGCTGTAGACTTACTCGTCACAAAAACATCCACACGGGGGGAAAGCCATTGAAATGAATGGACTGTGGAAAGACCTTTGCTCAAAGGGCTTATTTTCCAAAGAAGATGACACGGGAGATGCCATATAGAGGTGAAACTTCAAAAATTAGAATATCAAGCAAAAGTTCATTTATTTCAGTAATGCAACTTAAAAGGTGAAACTAACATATAAGATACTGATTACATGCAAAGCAAGATAGTTCCAGCCATGATTTGTCATAATTCAGATGATGATGGCGTACAGCTCATGAAAATCCCAAATTCACAATCTCAGAAAATTAGAATATTGTGAAAAGATTCAATATTCTAGGCTGAGTGTCCCACTCTAATGAAACCGAACAATGTACCTTTTAAGTTGCATTACTGAAATAAATGAACTTTTGCATGATATTCTAATTTTTCGAGTTTCACCTGTAAATGCATGGACTGTGGAAAGACCTTTGCTGAAAAACATAATCTTATTTCCCATAAGATGATCCACACTGGAGAGAAATATAAATCCATGGAATGTGGAAAAAGCTTTTCTTGGAATAATGATTTTACTTTTCATAAAAGGATTCACGCTCAGGTGAAACTATATAGCAATAACAATTCCACTGTAGATTTATATACCACCCCACAACGTTTTACCACTCTCTCTGAGAAAGTTACAAAGTCAGCATATTGTCCCCAGCAGTCTGGATCCTCATTTTAGTGGCCTCAGAAGGATAAAAGGATGAATCAACTGAGCTGGTCAGGATGGAATTCCTGATTGTGGGCAATTAGCCGGTAGTACTGCATCCTAACCACCGACCTACCATGTCTCTAGATTTGTATATGTATGCATATTGTGCCAATTGCATATCTATTTCTTGTTGGACCAAAATCTATGTATGTATGTAACATTAAAAATTATATACTCAACCCTTTCATTTTTTCGAGTAGTGCTGCCAATTATAATGGTTAGGGCAATACACTAGACTAGAAACTGGGGAATTATGAATTCTAATCCTGCCTTGGACATGAAGCAAGCAGGTGAAATCACACGTAGAATATTGCATCCTGTTTGGTGGGGTCACCGTAAAAAAGATGTTGAGACTCTAGAAAGAGTGCACAAAATAGCAACAATGGTGATTAGGGGACTGGAGAATAAAACCTATAAAAAACTGGTGCAAATAACATGGGTTTTTGTTAAGTAACATAGTTACCTTATATTTCAATTTGATTTCTTTGCTGTCTTTTAAAATGAGGTTCAGGTTTATTAGCTTTTAGCATTCCTAAACTGATGAACAAGCTGGAGACTACCTACAGATAAGAAAAGTTTGTCAGTACAACTTGATTTATCTCTTTTGTGATTTATCTCTTTTGTGAACTCTAAACAACCCTTCTATT
>JAEANM010022159.1:0-11671 GCA_017656035.1 Myanophis thanlyinensis
ATGTGCACACCGAGGTATTTGAAGCAGTCCACTCTCTCTACCGGGCTTCCGTTGATGACCGGGGTTTGGTATTTCCTGTCCTGTTTTGTACTGAAGTCCACTACCAATTCTTTTTTGAGAAGGGGTGGGTGGGTCTTGGACTATGAACCCTGCATTATGGAAAACACAATCATGCTTCCCCAGCCAAGGCGAGCTGGCTCAAAAAGAGACAGATAACTCCTTTTCCCTGTTTTGGGGTGGGGTGGGGTGGAAGGCTTCATCATTATAGTGACAGGTTAGTTTGATGGAAATGCAAGTAGCAGATGGCAGAACTGGGACAAGATACGATGTGGGGGGGCGGAAGGAGAGAAAAATGTGAGCAGGAAATAGAGAAGAAGGGGGAGGGCCAGCCAAGGTACCTGATTTAAATGATGGCTGACTTCACGGGATAATGAACTCATTGAACTAGAGCGCGAAAGCTACAAAACAGCAAAGACACACAACAAACACACACACGTCAAATTGAAAGACTAATGCTAATTTAGGTAATCCAAAAGTACTGAGGCACCTGAAGCCATGGTGGCTCTGTGGTTAGAATGCAGTATTGCAGGCTAATTCTGCTGATTGCCAACAATTCGGCAATTTGATTCTCACCGGCTCAAAGTCGACTCAGCCTTCCATCCTTCCGAGATCAGTAAAATGAGGACCCAGAATGTTGGGGACAATATACTGATTCTGTAAATCGTGGTATATGTCTAAGTACTATTGTTATTTCAGACTAATGTATTTTGTTAAAATGCATAACCTTTGTTGACCTACAGTTCACTTCATGAGATGCATCTGATGAAATAAACTATAACTCACTTAGGTTTATGCTTTTAATAGTTTACTTTTAGTTCAAATGACAAATTGGTGTTTATAAAAATATGAAATATGAACACAGACAAAATCTAGAGAACCTTTTATTAAAAGTCATGGAATGATAATAGTCTAGAGATACAAGCAATGAAACAATAAAATGTCAGCTAAAATTCTGGAAAACTAAGTTCTACCTACCCTTCCAAAGTCCATGAAACATCAGTTCATTTTTAACGGATTTGATTTATAGAAACAACAGATAAAGAATGAAACTTTACTGTAAGCTTAGAGAAAGAAAATACAAAAGTATTTATAATTGCTATTAAGAAAGACTGGAAACTATTATTTTACTTTTTACATTTCTCTCTGTTTATATATCTTTTTCTCTTTTCTATTATTTTTCTCTGTTACTCTTATCTGTAATTTAAAATGTATATTGATTGTACTTGTTTGTATATTGTGGAATAACTTATTTAATAAAAATTACTATGCTGGTAGTCCTGGATTTATAACCATTCATGTTTGAAGTTACAATGCCAGTGACTTATGACTGGTTTTCATACTTACGACTGTTGCAGCATCCCCACTGTCATGTAATCAGAATTCAGGTGCTTGGAAACTGGCATACATTTATGATAGTTGTATAACCCCCTCAGGGTTCGCCATTTCACAGTGGAGAGTAGGGTGCCTTGGTCAGGTGTTTCACTGAGATGGCAGCCACCAAGGCCTTATGGACAGTCCCGGATTCTGGGTGGCTTGCTGGGCTGTTGATCGGAAGCCCAGAGGACCGCTGCCACTTTGTTGCACTGCCATAGGACTTCCTGCTTCCTACTCACGGCCATCATCTCTGCATGAAGCATAGCTGGCTATGCTAGCGGTGGGGGGGGGGAGGACGGTTCAATGGCAGGGTAGGAATAGGACTGCAATGATGGCATGGAGATGCCATGGATTGGACTGTAGATAGTAGTAGGTAGAGGCGAGCACTGGGTGAGTGTGAATGAGTGGCTGAATGCGGTAGAGCGATTGGGGGACTAAACAAGGGGGAAGAGTGGTGCGAGATAGCAGGGAGTGATTGGAGGACTGCACAAGGGGGAGGTGTGGGACAGATTAGCAAAGGGTGGGATTACAAGCAAACCACAATTGCGCTGGTTATGATAAAAGCTGATGTGCACAAGCCGTCAGCATTGATTTTACAGCTGTTTGAAACTCATTGTGTGCCTGCCGCGAATAAACCAGGTTCTGCAAAACCATGTCTGACTTGGTCCGTTTCTGTCGGCAAGACCTTTGAGACCTGGAGTCACATTATCATCATTTACAATCTTCTAATTGGCTTCCAACAAGGAAAGTCAATGGGGAAGATTCGTTTAATGACACAATTCACTTAATAACTGCAGCATTTGCATAACAACTGTGGCAAAAAGGTCATAAAATGGCGCAAAACTCCCTTAACAATTCACCTAACAACAGAATTTGGGCTTAATTGTGGTTGTAAGTCGAGGATTATCTGTACATAGACAAACTAAATCAAATCACATTTCTCTCACACAGAAACATGCCATCTAAGTTCAATTGATTAACTGAAGCTTGTTAAAAGTACTATGGATGCTATACCAGATGACATAGTTAATTGATTATAGTATAACATGTAACATAACAGAAGGGCTGGGAGACCATGCACAACATTGACACAAAGCGTTTAAAACTGGTACCAATGACTACCATTCTTTGTGCACTGCCAAAGTTATGTCTTTCATTCTATGAATTTCCAATATGATTTTGTCTGATATTATTTAATGTTGTACAATATGGTTTATTTTGACAAGGACTGACAAATGGAATAACAACTCAGCTAAACCTTTTTTTGTATGTTCAGTGCCCTTTATTTATTTATATAACATATGGCATACAATGTCTAGGAAATGTACAAGTGGCCAACACAACACAGTTTCGACAGCCTAAATTGCTAGATCATTTTATTCAGCACTTGCATGTTTATATTTGGTGCACTGCAGGAGGCGAACTAGCTTACACCAGCTGACTAGCAGCATTCAGATTGCTGACTCTTCCAGACTCCTCCGTCGGTATCACCTTACCTCATATTGTCTTAAATCTGGCCAGGTCCAGTGCCGGCTTCTGCTTTCTGCACACATGAATGCAGTTAAGTTTTTTCTCACCAAAGTGGTACCTATTTATCTACTTGCAATATTACGTGCTTTTGAATTGCTGGGTGGGCAGGAGCTGGAGAGCGAGTGGCAGGAGCTCACCCCATCTTGCGGAGCCAGGCTTGAACCGCTGAAGTGCAGTTCCAGTGTCATTAAGCCTCTGCATCACCACGTCCTATAAAAAAACATGATCACACCTAAAGAAGTATATGAGTATTATGCAAGATATAAATGGCAAGCACAACTAATAAATAACAATTAACAAGGGAAAATGTTTCTGGTATTTTTCAAGTGCTTGCCACTAATATCTTATCACAATGTTAATTGAATATTTTGAGGAATGAAACTGAAAAAATTAAGACCAAATGGGGCTGAGTACAACATAAAAGTATTTAGGAAAAGATAAATGTAAAAGAAATTTCTTATATAGTAAATAGCCTTTTCTCGTACTCATTTATAACACTGCAGACACTATTTCAATCAAACACTATTTCAAATTAATTCAAATCAACACTATTTCCTAGATTAGAGAATTTATATGGTTCTTTATTTAAAAAAGTGCAGTTAGAAATTGTTGGGCTAGAAAAAGTAGTGATAATTATACCTGGTCCACACATCGTAATGTGGTTCATTTTGTTTTGGTTTAACTGTGTGATCTTATCCATTATGGTTTTACATAGTGTAGGGTTTAACATACAAATCCATACAAAAATTCCAATCCAATCAGTTGGGATCCAATCAATGAAACATTGTTAAAACATGCTACATTCAATATGTGAACCCAGTCAATGTATTTTTAATACAATTTGGGCTTTGGAGTAGAAAGCATTTCTTGTATTTGCTTCCTAAATCTGGAGTTTTTCTTGAATTCTCATTTTCCCTCACCCAGCAACTTTTTCCACAAACTTTTGCATCAAAAAAATGTGGATATATTCTTTATGCTAATCCTGCCACTGGATATATTTCACCCGAAACAATATTTGCTAAAAATAAAAAATAGAAAATGTACTTCTAATAGAAGCCAGAGACCTTGGAGGAAAAGGACCATTTTCATAAAAAAAATTATATTGAAGCCTTTCTAGAAGTATGACTTGACAGCACAAAACATTGCCACATTTCATATGAGTTACATTAAGTTACCAAATAAAATTAGAATTCTGAATAAATATAATTAATGTTTCCATGAAATTCTACTAAGAAATATTTCTATTGCACAGCAAACATCTAAATTCTCCAAGCTGATATACTCTCAATGTAACAAAATCTTAAGGATGAAGTCCTGGAAGGTGCTAACTCCATCCTAAGATAAGAATCCCTCCCAAATCAGACACATTTAGAGTAACAAAGAAGCCAATAGGAAAAATAAGATAACAGGAGCAGTGGGCATTTTCTCTGAATAAAATTTGTGAAACCAAGTAACTAGGAGAGTTGTCCATACATTATTAATAAGATCAAATCTCTTGACCTAGATATTTTTGAGTTACAGGAAAAGAAATGTAAACATTTTTGAAAAGCAACATATGCCACATATAAATTACAAAGAATAAAATAAAGAATCTCTCTTTTACTCATATGCTTAACAATGTTAAAAACGCTTTGCTGAAAAAAGTATATTAAAAAGTATATTAAAATATTTACTTCTAATATATTCTGTTTGTAATCTAGTTATAGAATAAACATTATCAGCAAGTAGGTATCTTGGAATCCCTTAACAATTTGAATGCAGACATACATACATTATACAATTTGATTTAACAAATTATTTTTATTACAAAATTATTTTCCAGCTTTCTTTACCTAAGACAGCAACATTTATATTGCACTCTGCCAAATCAAGATACCTCTATGCAACACCATGGCAAAAGACAGACTGACCTTGTTTTGTTTAGAGAGGTGGGAGGAGCAACTATTCAACTTTTTTTTTTTACTACCTGAAGATTGTGTGAAATCTTATGCTAAAAATATCTACATTGTCTCTGCATTCACTTGGCACCTGATCTGAACTTACAGACCACATAACTTTTAACATTGTGCCAGAAGGTTTTGATGACTCTTTCTATTGCTCCCTTTTGCTAGTCCTATTAAAAATACCCCTTTGATAGATTTCAGATATTTATCTCATATTGACCAACAAAGCTATAAATTGCTTTTTATTTAAAGCTATCTTATGATTAACATCAAAACAAAATAATGTATCTAAAGTTGAATTCACTGTATGTAATCACATTTGACAAAAGCTCATAAACACTTTTTGCCTGCATCTAAAATTTGAGTTTGGTTTTATAGTTTGCCAGGAGGTGGAAAAAAATGGAATACTAATTTCCCATGTCACAGAGTATGTCACATACAAACAGCTTATAGTCCATAATCAGTTAGCAATGCCCAACTGAGTTTTGAAACCACATTGTACCAATTAAATATTGTCCAAGTTTTGGGGAAAAGGGCTCACTCAAAATATTTATACTAATGTTGCCATAGGTTTCCATATATCTAGGAATATGATGTTGGAAAGAACCTCCAGACAACCACAATTGGAAGAAGATTTTTTGTTGCTAAATAAGGCGGCTATGAATTGCACTTAGCCTTAGTGAGGTCACACCTGGAATACTGCATCCAATTCTGATCATCACATTACAAAAAGATCTTTGGGAAAAGTGCAAAGAAGAGCAACTAAGATGACTAAAGGCTGGAGACAAAACATATGATGATCAGTTGCAGGATTTGGGTTTGGCTAGACTAAAGAAAAGAAGAACTGGGAGGTGGGGTGAAAGAATGACATGACAGCAGTATTCCACTATTTGAAAGGTTGCCACAAAGAGAAAGGGGTCTACTTATTTTTCAAAGCACCAGAGGGTAGAACAAGAAAGTATGGATGGAAAGAAGCAACCTGGAATTAAGGAGAAACTTCCTAACAATGAGAACAATTAACCAATAGAAAATCTTGCTGCAGAAGTCATCACTGGAGGTTTTTAAGAGACTGGAGAGTCACTTGTCTAAAATGGTATAGGGTCATGATGGCGAACCTATGGCACAGGTGCCACAAGTAGCATACAGAGACATCTTGCTGGGCACACAAGCTGTCAGCCAACTTACTCCAGCCTCTGAGTATGCACATGTGATTGCGCAGGCACACATGCACAACTGCAGAGAACCATCTGGTCTTTGGGCCTCCGTTGTGCATGCGCGCAATTGCAGCAGGAAATCCAGCTGGTCTTTGGAGCTTTTCTCTGCATGAAGACGTGATTGCTCATGTGTGTATGAGTGCCTGTGTGCAGTGCGCATACATTGCACATGCAAAAACTGCATGCATGCATAGATGGTATGGGTTGCACATGCAGCGCATGTGGAGGAGCTGCACACAAGTGTGGATGGCATGTGCAAAGTGCATACTTTTCGGCACTCGGTAAGTAAAAGGTTCACCACCACTGGTATAGGGTCTCCTGCTTGAGCAGGAGGTTGGACTAGAAGACCTCAAAGGTCCCTTTCAGCGCTATTCTTATTCTGATTGATTGACAGATCTTATGACCCTTTTTGCCATGGTTAAGAGAATTGGAAGCTGGCTGGGAAGATTGCAAATGGTAATGTGCAATAACTGTAAATACATGCCAGTTGCCAGTTGCCCTAAAGTTGATCACATGAATGTAGTGATGCTGCAATAGTTGTGTGAAGATCGATAGTAAGTCGCTCTTTTCAAGGCTGTTGTAACTTTGAACAGTTGCTAAACAAATGGTTTTAAGTTAAGGACTACATATATATTTTAACTTAAAGGCTCAGTGGAATCTCTTCTCAAAATGAATTACAAAAAGAAGAAAAAGTATTAAATTAAAAACATCATACGTGAAACAAATATAAAGTTAGGAGCTGAGGTGAGGCAATACAAACATTTTGATTTATATTAGCTTATTCAGATGCTTCTTTATTTTTTTTAAATCAGTATCTCCAATTATTTACCAGCTATAAACTGAGACAACTCTTTATCAGCTACTTTTATAAAATAATTGATATCTTTTGTCACAATGGTAATTTTATGTCTCAGTGGAATCCTTAATCTATATAAAGTTATGACAGATTTATCAGATTTGGCAAAGTTACCAAAGCTTGAAGAAAGAGCTGTCTGTTTATTCCTGGGAAAACAGAGCACTTTACACATTCCATGAATAAAAACTGTAACAGATTTCTCAGATGATTTTGTTTATCTTAAACCACTCTTCTAATATCTAATTTGCTTCTTACTACAGCTATGGAAATAATTTTATGAGTCATTTTGTTTCCTCAGTTATCTCTTCGGAAATGTTCATAACCTTTGAGAAGGCTTCAAAGCAGCCCACTAAAGGTGTTTCCAACTATTTTACCATTCAGGGAATGGATCAAAAGAGACTGAATTATCTGCATTGCCCTCTACCTGTGTAGAACAAACACATTAGCCAAATACATTTCTTTAAAACAAAAAATTAGTAAATCCTCAACACTGTCTACTCTTCACATATAGAACAACTATTTAGCTGAATTACTACGTGAAAAATCTGTGATGTAACTTATTTCTGATACGCCTGAGGCTCAGAACAGAATCGAGATTACAAGCAGCAGCCAATGTGGGTTAATATTTTGGGATAACTATTTCATAAAATGTTTGCTAGTTATTCATAACATTTTCAGAAATCAAATGATGATCAAATCTTGCCTTGTAGCAAGCAATTTCTCTAGACACCAATGAGAAAGCTGGAAAAAAATAGGACAAAACCTTTTGCATCAACCTTTTGCTGTCCTTAGTGCTGGAAGACCAAACTGTTCCGTGAGCCATGCGCAGCCCCGCTGGCTCTGCAGCCCGTTCTCACGTGCCTCGTGTGTAGCCCCCGCAGCCAGTTCTTGCGCTCCACTGTGTGCTAGTCAGCTGACTTTTTCCTCACGGAAGTGCCAAAACCTGGAAGCACAGCATCCTAGAACGGCATTCATGCATGCACGATAAACAGCTGGCCGATGCGCATGCACATATTGGAAACAGGATGTTCGGCTCTCGGAGCACGTGTGTGTGCTGGAACACTGCATTCTGGGTTTTGGCATTCCTGCATGGCAAAAGCCAGCTGGCTAGCACACGATGAAGCACAAGAACGGGCTGCAGGGGTTGTTGGGGGCACTCAGGATGGTTTGCCATGTCAGAAAGCTCATGGGACGGTTTGCTGTGCTGTTTCCAGCATGCATTCCAATGGTTCGCCACCACTGCAATAGGATGTTAAAAAGTAATTGTAAAAAAGATAAAATAATACAATCAGATTAGGAAAGGATCTTGAAGAACTGAGTTAATGTCTGCCCAGACCATTTTATATCTTGTTCTATTCTTCCCAGGTAATAGGCTTTTGCTTTGCCAATTCCAACACAATGGTTAAGTTTTTTAAAAAAAAATTGCTACAAAAAGAAGTGCAGCAAAAAGGTTGTGCAGTCATTCATGTCCTAGTCACCATATGCGTTAACTACTGCAATGTGCTCTACATCGCTAGCCTTTGTAGACCACTTGGTCCAGAATTCAGTAGCATGAACCTTGATTGGCATGTGACGTCTCTGCTTCACAAACTGCACTGGTTACAAAATGCTTCCAGGTGTTATTCAAGGTGCTTATCATAATCAATAAAGCCCTGCACAGCATAGGGCCTGGTTACTTGAGGGACTGTCTCCCAAGACAACCTAAATCAGGCATGTCAAACATGCAGCCCAGGGGCTGCATACGGCCCATTGCAAGTGCACCCGCGGCCCACACAGACGATGTTTTACACACCACCTTGGATCCTTCTTGAGCAGAAAGGTGGGGTAAAATATTTTAAATCAATAAATAAAATTAAGTAAGTGAGTAAACAGGAAGGAGAACTCTACACACTGTCCTGAGTTCACTGTTGAAGGCAGTCTAGTCATGTAACAAATAAGCAAAAAAGCTTCCGAGGCTCCCCGGGCAAGTTGTAAGAAAAACGCCTCTTCCCTGGAGCGACAGCAACTCCTCCTTAGCCTGGTCAGAGGAGCCAGTCAGGCAAGGCCATTGCCTTAACCTGACCTGCACACTGCTGCCTTCCCGCTGTCACAAGAGCAAGATGGGTCGCCCTCCGAGCTGCCAAGGGTGAGCCCAGCCACTGCCACCCAATTGAAGAGAGTGCGGCCCTCATCATAACTCAAATGTGACAATATGGCCCTCGGGGGACTCTGAGTTTGACATGCCTGGCCTAAATGATTCAATCTGACAGAGTTCATATATTCAAAGTCCACCTGTAATCTTTTAGGATCCTAGAAGCATGCCTTCACTGTTATGATGCTTGCCATCTTGAATGAGATTTCCCAATATTCCCATGGCTCTCAGTCTGGCATTCCAGAAAGCTGTTCTCCCAGGTCTTAGATAAAGGTGGTTGTGGGGCATGTTGGATTGTGTTTGACTATGGTTGACAGGATCCAACATCAACTCTTGTTTTTGCATCTGTTATAAATATTATACTATTGTTATGCTATCACTTTTTTGTACAATACAACTACTCAAAGTTAGTTGGAACTGAGTGGCATCTACAAAGAATAAATCAAGATGAAGAACTTCATCACTATAAAAATTCTCTCTTCATAGAATTTAGTCATCAACAAGTTGAAGAGCCACATAGAGAAATGTAAAACTAAGAACTTAGGGAATGATAACTGCAGCTGTAACAAAATGCCTTACTATCCCATTCATGGACATGTCTTCTGGATGTCCCTATCAACTATCAATTATACAGATGGCTGTCCAGCTTCTGCTTGAATGCCTTCCATGAGAATAGCCAATCATGTTCAGATGCTCATTTAGTTAAATGTTAAATGCTATAATCATTTAAAAGCTTTGTAGAACTCACATCCATAATTTAACCATGACTTTTACTCAATTACCCTGTTTTTCTAAATGTTAACATCATGTTTCTTCATTAAAATATGGATTGCTAGTTTATAGTTCAAAATCAAGATCATTCAAAATCTGTTCTTTTTAATGTAAGTCAGTTAGAGCCACAATTGATGTCTTAGCATCAAACACCAAACTACTGCCATCTTCATATAGCTTCTAGGTCTGTTCCAATTTGGACATGTTATCCTTATATCTTGGTTCTAAGTTTACATATGGATAATATCTGAGTATAAAAGAGCATAAAATAAAGATTTATTTTTTAAATTATGGTTCTGTTAACATAACCTACAGTTGCAGCTTTTGTAGCAGACTCATACTGCTGACTCATGTTTAGCTTGTGACCAAAATACATTTCACCTCTACTGCTGCCATCCAACTATCTCACCATCTTTTAGTTGGACAATATAGTAACAATAAAAGGAAGGATTAACCCAGAATAAAGACCTAAATCTGAACCTCCTTCCAACTAATGAGGAACTGTTTATTGACAAGCCCAAATTTCAATTTCCTCTGGCAGAATTATTACTTAGCATCAATTTAATAATCAAATCTGATAAGGTCAAAATGATACCAATCCTGTGGAATAATCTATTATTGCTATCCTTGAATTATAGATATGGCATGAACGTAAGGGGCAAGTTTAAGACTGAGATTAGGAACTTCTTTTTAACCATTTCATTAGAACATGACAGAGGAAATATTGTAATGCTCATGGTGAAAAAAAACTCACCAAGAAGTTAAACCAGGTAGATATGAGAACCACAGGTAATTTTCTTGCTGGAATTAGTATTTTAGATTCATGCTAACAATAGAATCCTAAAACAAAATGTTTATATAATTTCATACAGTCTTTGCTGGTATTTCAATTCCTTAACTGGAGCTCACTAAATATAGAGGCAGCTGTACCTGCCTGCCTGCCTGCCAGAAAATATCAATATATCCAGCAGTAGTTATCTTCTGATATATAAGCAGTGTAAAACTTAGAATGGTATTTATCAATCTTAAAAAGAGATTACTAAACTTCAATTATAAGCACTGACAAAAAGTCAAACACAGAATATTTTTTTCTTCAGAGTAAACACTCACACTATATTTACTTTTCACACTGTCAAAGGCAAACACCACCACAAAGACACGTTGCTCCAGTATCCATACAGCAATGAAGCAGCCAAAGCCAAGCTTTAATTAAAGCTGGGTTAACATCCATCCTAAAAGTGATACAAATACTTTACACATGGGCGCGAGACATTTACTCTAGGGTAAAGGATGCATTTTTTCAAGCACTTCCATCTCAGTTCCAGAGCCTATATAACTAGTCTTCCTTCGAATTCAATGTCCCAAAGGTGCTTTTTCAGGAGGCAACTGGACTTTCTGCTTTTTCTTTGAAGACGTTTCGCTTCTCATTCGAGAAGCTTCTTCTGGTCTGACGGATGGTGGGGAATGGAAGGATTTATATTCCTTGCAGACAGATGGACATTTGCATTCTATTAGAGAGTCCTTGAGGCCACTTGGGAAAAGAAGGACCTTTGGGACAACCATGGCCTGGATGACTGAGAATCTCCACAGACTTCGAATTCATTATTCCCCAAGAGTGTACAAAATCGCGTCTTTCCTTCAAAAGCGGAGATTCTGGGAAAGGCAGCCCCGAGGCTCTACAGCACTTCGCAGGTAGCGCAACAGCCTTAACCAAGGCGAACTTCCTATTCTCCCGGAATTGCTTCCATTTCTACAAGTCTAAAATGAAACATTGTACCCAAATACATATACA
>JAEANM010022160.1:0-11671 GCA_017656035.1 Myanophis thanlyinensis
TTCAGGCAAGTGGCTGTCCAGTCTTTTCTTAGAAACCTCCAGTGATGAAGCACCCAAAACTTCTGAAGGCAAAATATATTTTTCTCACCATTAGGAAGTTTCTTCTTAATTCCAGGTTTCTTCTCTTTGATTAGTTTCTATCCATTGTTTCTTGTCCTGCCCTCTGGTGTTTTGGAAAATAAGTTGACCCCCTCTTCTTTGTGGCAGCCCCTCAAATACTGGAATACTGCTATCATGTCACCCCTAGTTCTTCTTTTCTCTAGACTGGCTATACCCAATTCCTGTGACTGTTCTTATGTTTTTGTCTCTTTTTTGTCTCTTTGCCTTTAATCATCTTAATTGCTCTTCTTTGCACTTTTCCCCAAAGTCTCAACATCTTTTTTTGAAATGTGGTGACCGAAACTGGATGCAGTATTCCAGTATTTGAAAATTTTGGGGCTACTTGAATGACAGTAATATATAATTGCACCATTCTTGGATGGGGATTATGAGGCATATAGATAATGGTGTTTTAATTTCTCTGTTTATGTGTATGTCAGATATGCTAAAGGTAGGTAACAAATGGAGGTAACAATTAATGATGATTCAATATTGCAGTGACAAGCACTGTGCTATAAATGTACAGTTCAGTCTGAAAGTGTGAGCTTGCCTGCTCATTTCTGCCTAACCATATTAGAAAGCATGACACAATTGTGCATTAAGTCGACATATTTGTTTTTCCTAGCTTAGCAGCTGGCATGCAAGACTTCTGTGAATATGTGTGTTCCATTCATTTTAGGAAACATGGCTTAACGGTCATAAATAATTTTTCCTTCAAAGGGATTTCTGTTAGGATTTCTTTGTTAGACAAGGGAAATAACTTACCAAAATACCATAATAAAACTTCCTTTGAACGAATAATTTTTTATACCTTTGTGATGAGAAAAAATACAAATATTTATTTGACAAATTCAGACTTTTCTATTTGAATAATTAGCTGCAAGTACCTTTATTACAAAGGTTTCCTTTCATTTATTTTTAACTTCCTAATGGATAATATGTGTTGAGGACAAACCGAATCATCTTTTAGGAAGATGGGATAGAATATGGGATAAATCATCTTTTGTAATGATGAAAATCCGAACTGTTTTTTCAAACCAAAGTTTAATTAGATACATTTGGATCTTAGAAACATGTTCGCTGTTATAGGGACAAACTTTCAAACTACAAAGAGAGAGAGAGAGAGAGAGAGAGAGAAGGGCTAAAAAGCATTTGAAGAAGGGGAAGAAAGTGAGAAAAATAAACATTTCAGTATGTTTTGTTTTGACTGTTAAAAAAAAGCAGAAAAAAAAAGCAAGAGATTTTTGTCTAAACTATGTGATGTATCTGCTGTTAGATCATTGTGGAAGACTCAGAAACCTTTTCCCACCAAACATAAAGTTTAATTCCATATTTTTGAAGATCCTATAAGACCTTTAACTATATTCAAAATTCTTTAAAATAATCGTTTTATCTAAATATGTAGAAAAAAAGCCCTTGACAAATGTATGCCTTTCCCCCACCCATGATTATCAACTATTTCTCATACAAAATCTCATTCCCCTTTAACATACCGGTAGTTGCTGAATTATATCGTTACACAAGAGACATAGGCCAGAAGAAATTTACTTTAATGTTCTATCCATTTTCCTAACCATAGATATGGATTAATGTTGTACGAAACAAATAAGTTAAAAAATAAAATAGTATACAAACATATATTAGTAACTAATAGAAATTCTATGTATTGCCAGCTACTGGGGACTAGCTATATAAGAAAGGTATTCTTTGTTCTAGGAAGGACAAGAGATAAGAAAGTTACATTTCTTAGAGCTGAAAAGCTGAAAAGAACATGCAATCAAAATTTCTAGAGGGAAGTGCTAATTAAATAATGTATTCTCTTTAGGAGTTTTGGATCAGCTTGTAAACCCCTGGACCCTATCAAATGGGGCCTGGGGGGGAGGTAATTTGAGTGTCGCGTCAGAAGGTGTATATATGGAGAATGTTGAACTTAATTGGGTGTGGTCTCTGGCTTAGAACTTTGTTTTGAAGTCTTGTAGAGGTCACCGCATTTTGCAAAATGATTTTTAAGCTGTAAATTCTTACTGCTTAATAAATCTTCCTTTTCTTATCAATCCAAGTTCTTTGTTTGTTACTATTCCAAACAATGTAAACATGTAAACATTAATTGCCATATAAAACAAAACTCCCTTTTTTACTACCCTGTAATCCCTTAATTCAGGGTAGAGTCGAGGCAACAAGATGCAGCTGAGCAGTGGTGGAATTCAATTTTTTTTATTACCAATTCTGTGGGTGTGGCTTTGTGGGCGTGGCTGATGGGTCATGTGACTCGGTGGGCAGTTTCTGTAAGCAGGGCAATAAAGATTAGGCTAGAAACAACCCCAGAATGTTTCTTTCCTGCCTTCCCTACAGGATTAACCCTGTAAAGTGGGAAAAAAACAAAAGGAGATTTCTTCTAACAACCGGTTCTCCAAACTGCTTAGAAAATTTACTACCAGTTCTAGCAAACCTTCTAGAACCTGCTGAATTTCACCTCTGGAGCTAAGTGTTTACTGGCTGGATGCCCTTCCTAACGCCAATGTGGAGTTTGCAGCCATTTTTTTTTTGCGTAAGAAATACCACTATCTAGGACTGAACTCTCAACCTTCCTAGTGGAAAGTGAATGTCTTCACTACTAGGCCACCACACCTCTCACTGGCCATATGAAATAAATTATTTAAATATTTTGAGTATTTTAGGTACTTTCACATTGGCTGAAAATGATACCATGCTATCAAGAAAGTATTTCTTCCTTTACATAAATTCACTTTCCAGATAATAGGCCAGTACTTCCAGAGCATTTCCCCTTATGCAAACATTTTCTAAATTAGCAGTTACAAATAATTTTGAGTCTGAACCTTCCTTCTGCTTAGGGATTCATTGGTAAGGATATAGTATTGGATATAATACAGTCCTAGGAGGGCTATTCCATATTCAAATCAGCTTATGGTGCAAATCAGCTTAATGAGTAATTCCTGAAAAAATGTATTAAGGCCTGGGGAAAAAGGAATGAAGTCTATCTGACTCTTGAGGTTGAAAGCTGTTTGCTAGGAATAACAGTATTTTATTTTTATTTATTTATTCCAGAATTGTGCTGAAGTGGCTAATTTGTTTGAAAAATCATATTGTGAAGCATCATTTCTTTTGTCTCTTCTTTTCGTAAGTCCTTCAGTACATATCTCAAATTTAAATTATAGTGCATCTTTATGACTGACATATTTAAGAGTGTACTTTAAAGTTGCATCTGAGGACATAAAATATGCACGTCATAAAACTTTGCAAAGACCTATACTCAATGGCTATCCTAATCTGGCTGCTTGCATTGCCTGTATGGTATAGTTCCTGATGAATATGCAAGTGGTGGTAAGCTTAGGTTAATTGCTTTTTTATGTGTGTGCTTATGAATAGGAAGGAAGATAGGATTCCTATCTTTTAATTACTGTGTATAGATATTACAATTCAGTGAATAACTATTATGGCCAGAGAGTAAAATAAGATGATACTAGTAAACAGCAAGAATAACAAAAATATATTTTCGTTTGAAGCATTTTTTATATGCTCCATATTCAGGCAAAACTACCTAGCAAACAGCTAACTAAAATCAGTAACAAGATTATCCTTCAATGTACAAGCATACAACATAAAAGATGTAATATCAAAAGGAAGGACAAGGAAGGAGGAAAATACAGGTAGTCTTCAATTTATGACCAAAACTGAGACCCAAACTTACATTGCTAAGTGAAACATTTGTTAAATGAGTTTTGCCCTATTTTACCACCTTTCTTGGCACAGTTGTTAATGTGAATCACTGCAGTTGTTAAATTAATAACATAGCCATTAAGTGAATCTGGCTTCCCCATTGACTTTGCTTGTCGCAAACGGTGATCACATGACCACAGGGATGGTGTAACGGTCGTAAGTATGAATCAATTGCAAAATATCTGAATTTTGATCATGTGACCAAGGGGATGCTGCAATGGTTGTATGTGTAAAAAATAAGTCATAAGTCACTTTTTTCAGTGCCATTGTAACTTTGAGTCACTAAATGAACTGTTGTAAATTGAGGACAGCCTGTAGTTCAGTAAAAAGTCTGAGATTAGGATAGCATTAGTAGCAGGATGAAGGCCTTCAGATTTTAACAGGATCTGGAAACAATGCAGGGATACCCCTGAGGTATTAATTTGATTTCAGCTGTTTTGGGTTTAAGGTCATACTAGATACCATATTAACCGCATGGAAGCAATTAGCATCCATTGAAAACATGAAATGAATGTGGAATTTTATTTATCCTCTGGGAATCATATTTTCATGAGGTATTCAGGTATTGACCTCCCTGACACTTTATATGAAAATATTTGCCCAGTTTTATTTATTGCCAAAATGTGATTTTGCATTGAGTGTTTTCTTACTAATTCTTTCTTTACAACTGTTGAAAAGATTTCTCCAAAGAAACTCAGATATTATCACATCACCTTGTAATACACCCTTCTCACAGGGTTACTCTAGTTATTCATCATTCTGTCGTATTTATTACATTTCTTGGACATGCCTGGAAGCCTGTTGTTTTAATGCCAGCTATGAAAAGTCCCTCACAGTAAAATAAATAAATCAAATACTGAAAGGGAGAGGAAAAAAAGAGGAATCTTATCATGTGTAAACATTTCCCCTAAAGCAGAAACATGCATCATTATAAGATTGTTTAGGTCCGGCTACACCAAATAATTAAAAACAGAATCTAGTTATGTTTTAAATCTAATTTTTATGGTGGGAGAACACCTGCTTTCAAAATATTACTTTAAGGATGAGAGCAAATATTTGCCAAAGGGGAGAATACAATAACTGCTAATGTGAGAATTCAGCCAACAGTTTCCCTTCTGCATCTTTGTGCTCCCTCTGCTGTTTGTGAGGAGCAATTTTCCATCCTTGTATAGTGGCGGTGAGCACATAACAGTGAGGTTTATTACAGTGAAAACTGACATCCATGAAACTGAGATGCTGTAGCTTAGGGGTAAGATGCCTGCTGCTCCACTTTATATCATTTAGATGATTACACAGAAATGCAAGAAATCTCCATGACTAGGGCACAAAAGGAGTTTGTATGGGGCCTCAGAAACACCCGTCAGAAATCAATGGCTTTGTCATACCAATTCCAATGGTCTTCTAAGCATCACACTTCTCTCTGGTCCAGGAAATGAAAAAAAAAATAAACCATTTTGTTAGAAGTTTGGTTAGAATGATAGTATGCGAGTGTAAGTGAGAGGAAACAAAGGAGAACACAGAAGCACCTAGTTTGCATGGGAAAGATGCACACACAATGCAATGATAGGCATAAAAAATGTTTAAGGATATAACAAGGGAATCCTATTAGGAAAGACAAGGATTGGGCACCATTAGCCTCTGGTCTAATGTAAAGCTCTTCTTGAAGCTAGTATAGATAGCCCTGAGCTACAGAGGTCCTTGCGAGCTTCATTTTTGACTGTGATGGCCTCCTGCAACCATCTGCCAGCAAAACTGCCCACAGCCCTCCCAAGCTCCCTTTACACTGGCAGAGGCACTGTGGGCTGGTCCTTTGATGTTTCCAGGTAGCCTTGTGGGCCAGATCTAAGCACTCCATGGGGTGGTCTAACCTGTGAGCCTTGAGTTTGACACCCCTGCCTTAGAGGAAGCATGGTCCCTGAATCAATGGAAACTGATGAGAAGCAATACAGCCTTCCATAGCAGATAGTGTATGCTGATTTTCTTAAATTAAGCAGGAGATTAGGCAGGGGTCAAAAAATCTGATAGAACTGAGATTAGGCAACCCAAGCCCCTCCCCTTTTGATCCATCAGCACCAAGAGCCGTGATGGGGGCAGTGGTTTGAATGCAGTATTGCAGGTTGACTCCGCCCACTGCTAGGAGTTCAATTCAGACCTGTTCAAGATTGATCTAAATCTTCCATCCTTCTGAGGTTGGTAAATTGAGGTCCCAGATTGTGTGGGGCAACATGCTGGCTCTGTAAACAGCTTAGAGAGGGCTGCATAGCACTATGAAGCGTTGTGTAAGCGCTATTGCTAAGTGCTATTGCTATCACACACAAGGGGGCAAGGCTTTGACAGCACGGTTGCAAACACCACCTTGACTTTTTAATCATATTTTCAGAAGCCACTTGTTCTTTAAAAGCAATTGCAAAAATGACCAGGTCCACATATCCAAATTCTCAGATTAATTTTGCATTGTTTTGGTTATCTTGGAGACTTAACCATGATAGCATAAACTTTCAATGGGTGTCTTCTTAGCTCTAATCTAAGGAATGGCTTGATTCTAAGAGTCAATAAACTATGTGAAATGATGGTTATCTTTGCCTCATTTGGCTAGCTTTCAGAGAGAAGGTTTCATTCCAGCTGAAAGCAAGATCCTTTCCTCACTAGCTGATGGATTTACAATCCTGCCTGGCTGAGTTGCTTAGTTTGAAAGTATGAATTCCTTTAAAGGTAGTCTTTGGATCTATGAATTCAACCAACAGCAGAAGCAGCAGAGAGTGCCAGGAGAAACAAATAAGACTGCTTGCATCTTCTGGAAGTAGTTATTCAACATGGTGCACACACAAAGTATTTAATACAATTGGGCTTATTTAATTTTAATTATTTTTCTAAATATTATGGAGGAAGAGAGGAACATTTAACATGGAAACACCCAATATAATGTAGTTTACGCTTGGCTTACACAGTTCTTTCAAAGACTTGACATCAGTAGCTGATGTTTTTCTGTTTAGATTCTTTTAATAGGAAAGAGGGAAGGAATACTGGAAATCTAAGGAATATCATCAAAAATTTCCAAAAGGGCACTGGAACTCACATGGAAATAAAATAAAAATGAGGAACCACTGGAACCCATATGTGATGGCCCTGTAAAATAGACACAATTTATGAAGTGATTGTACAGCATGTTTGATATACGTGTGAAAACTGTACCAGTACCCAACAAGGACACCATTATTGTACTCCGAGACTAAGGGAAAGGTAGCGAGAATGAAAGGAAGAACTACAGGAAGGTTAATTTGTTAGGTGTGTTGGGGAAAATGTTTGCAGATATTTTTTATCCAAAGAGTAAAGAGATGGCAATCAGTGCCATTTGGGAAGTGCATTGTGATTTTGTGCTGGTCATACGTTGTGCAGAATAGACTATTGTTTTTCAACTGTCATGGGGAAAATATATATTTATGAGAAAAAGCATATTGTACATTTGCTGATTTAGACAATAGCTAGGAATTACAGAGCTTTTGCACAAATATGGAGTTCAAGGTGGGTTGCTGAATATGATACGGTATATGTTGAAAGTGAAGCATGCAAAGACTAAAAAGAAAGCTTAGCAAATGATCCAAAATTATCAAAGAGTAAGACAAGGATGTATAAAATATAGAAGGTTTGGTGCAGTGGGACTTAGAAACTAATAGGCTCAGTTGGTGTAAAGGCTGAAGCCCAAGTTAAACAGGAGCATTATCAAAAGAAAGTAGAGGGACCTCATTGAAGGCTTAGAAACAAGCTACAAGAAACCCATTATTATGTAAGGACACCAGAAATATAAATAAAATTAGAATTCTGCACCTGTTGCCTGTTACTATAAACACCAACCATTGTAATATCATAAAACACCTGTTATATTACAATGGTTGGTGTTTATAATTAGGGATGATGATATCTGTAATATTTTATTGTAACATCAGTAAAAACAGGCTAGCTGAGTCCTCGCTTTGAGTCTTCACTATCAGCTCCTGAGTGTGAATCTGAGTTTCTAGAGAAAAATGTATTGCTCTGAGCGATGCTCTGAAAAAGGGGAGGTTTGAGGAATGATTAATAGAAGGAAATGAAAAGGGTGGTATCTCCAAAGTTATGGAAGGCCTTCCAAGGAGCAGTGGGAGAAAAGGCAGAAGATATGCTCTTGTGAGAGCGTATCAGGATTTACAATTACAGATACTTCTGGACAGAATGCCTATTCTAGGAATTACGAAGTCAATGGGTTAACAGCAAATCTTAAAAGAGAAATTTAATAGACCCCATATCACATTCTCCCCAAGTGTGAGAGACTGTAGGAGGCAGCAGAAGAGTTAATTGGTGTTCTGTTTCAAGCGCACAGACTGCTTATCACAGATAGTTAAACTCAACAGAAAAGATATTATTGTAGATTGCTTTATTCTACAGGTATTCTTAGTCAACAATTTACAATTACTGAAGGGATTCTTTTGAGGTATATAAAGTCTGTTCCTTTTCGTGTAGGCGAAAAGAGATACTTTTCATGCAGTGTCGAGAGAGCAAAATGGCTCCTGCTTGAGGGGACAAGGAGCCCAGCAAGACTACAATTTGAAAAGCCCCATTGACCAATTAAAAACACCAATGCGACCACATGGCATAAAACTACATTTCCCAGAAGTCAATCCCTTAAGGGGATAGTTCTTAATTGCTAAACTATTTACCCCAACCAGCACAATTGGTGTAGCAGGTAGGTCAGCCCAGATGTGGGGACTCCAAGAAGGAAATGCTTCAAAAAGACTCCATCTTAATTGGTTTAATTTAACCCTGTTTGGGAACTTACTTTCATAATTTTCAAGATTGTGTTTTTATGCCTGAATAGCATTAAAGATGTAAAGTATAAACATATATATAGTCTCACTTTTTGAGCTGGCTAGCTATATGGGCTTGACTCTTACAGAAAGTTGTCTTTTCCTTTCACAAGGAAACCATTTTATTTGTAGGTCTGATTTGCCTTTTGGTTAAACCACAAGTGAAGCCCAGCAAATGTATACAGATACATTTCTCTTCAAACAATCAGTTTGTAGTGTACATAGATTTGCAAAACAATGGGATAAAGGAATATTCCTGAACTTTGTTTTATGATTTATCTCATGGTTACTGTGAAATTGTGTGAATGCATCAATGCAGTGCATGTTATCTCAGCTTGCAGAGCTTGGATTCGCTGAATGAGTTTACCAAAAATGTAAATATTGCAGAATATACAGTCTCATGCTACATAACTAAGCTCCATTACATGCTGAATAAATTAAATTATTGAATACCTTCAATAGATAACTATCTTTAAATAGATTTTTACTCCAAAAGCATTTTATTAAAATAAATTTGATAAAAATAAAAAAATATGATTTAAATAAAAAAATCCAGTTAAAAAATAAAAAATCCGATTAAAAAAAAAACCATCGATTTTTTATCCACCCTGCTATCTGCCCTCTCTATTGGGATGTTGCTTTTGGTATATCTGATTACATCTAATTCCTGGGTTAAGTCATTAAAATAGAGATTGTGTTTTTGTGATCTACATTTCCTGGGTTCTTTTATCAGCATTCTGTCAAGATAAAATGGTTCTCCATATTACTCCATAGTACTCCATATTCCAAACTCAGTTTCTTATTTAGCCGTAGCCTAGACCAATCTGTGTCCTTCAAATATATTGGGGGAAAGTCATATAATTTTTAGCAGATACTGGCTTAGAATTCTGGAAATTGTCATCCTTGAACATTTAGAATATGCCAGGATGGAGAAATTTATTGTGTGGAAATGATACAAAATCTTGCGTTGGTAAGATTTGATTTTGTAACATAAAAAAATGTTAAAGACAAATACTTTGATGAGAAAGAACTAAATTATACCTATTGATACATTACTTATTTTTGCTGTAAAGCAATGGATATTACACTGAGTATACAAATGTAAATAAATAAATAAATAAATAATTGTGAGTCCAAATTTTGCTAGGCAATCAAAATGAAAGGAAGCTTTTCATTTGCTACTCTCATTCACAAAGTTAATAAACTCACTTCCCTTTTTCTGCAGGGCGATACCCACAACAAAGCAAAGGCACTTACATCCGCGTTCCTTTGGTTCAAGAGCTGGAAAGTGGAAAATGGGGTGCTAAGATCACCCACAGGGCCAACACTTCTGTGGCCCTGAATATTATGCCAGCTGCAGACTGCATTGTGGGAAAATTCCGCATGTATGTTGCAGTGCTGACTCCAATGGGCATTCTCAGAACAAGACGAAACCAAGACACCGATACTTACATATTGTTCAATCCCTGGTGCAAAGGTAAGGCATATGCAGTGTGTATGTGATCATGACAATAACAACCACATGTTAAGTGCAACTGTATTATTTTAATTTATTCAAAAAGAACCTTAATCTGACTTTCTAAAGAGATGCAATTGAGAAGCCCAGTTAATTTGTCTCATTCTATAAAGTTTCTTTATGTTCATCATCTGACTTGTGTTACCAGAAACCTGTGTAGTTTATAGGTAGGCACACTGATGACTTCCAGATGTTTAGATGACTATTCTCCAGTTCCCTGCCATTTAACATTAGAGTTTCATGGAAGCTGAACTCTAATTATTAGAGGATGCCAGGTTAAGTAAGT
Source organism: Myanophis thanlyinensis (assembly GCA_017656035.1). NCBI lineage: Eukaryota > Metazoa > Chordata > Lepidosauria > Squamata > Homalopsidae > Myanophis > Myanophis thanlyinensis. The sequence goes on from JAEANM010022160.1 coordinate 10,478, forward strand.
CTGCATGTAAATAGATAGATATAGAAATATAAATAGAATATTATCTAAAAGGTGGATAAGCTCACAATCTGAATTTAATAGCAATAGCACTTAGATTTATATACCACTTTATAGTGCTTTCCAGCCCTCTCTAAGCGGTTTACAGAATCAGCACATTGCCCCCAACAATCTGGGTCCTCATTTTATCCATCTCAGAAGGATGGAAGGCTGAGTCAATCTTGAGCCAGTGGGATTTGAACGGGCAGATAGCAGAAGTACTGCTGTACTGCAGTACTGCACTCTAACTACTGTGCCACCAAGCCTCTTTAAGACATTTTCCCCACCCTATTCATCATATTTAAATGGATGTTATTGAGGAATCCCTAATCTTCCTTTCAGATGAATATAATACGATTAATGAGAAAGAAAGAGAATGACAGAGATAGAACACAATCTCCTGGCCATATTGAATCATCCCTTTGACAGAAGCGAACAGATTACGATTCCAAATGCATCATGTCTAAAGCTTTCAGTTAAAAAGAAAACAAGGATAGAGGGAGCATTGTGAAGAGAAGGTTTAATATTTCCCTCTCCCAGCATGATGTACCTGTAACAAGTGACAGTTTCCTCAGGACTGTTCTGGAATTTCCATTCACCATGTAATGGATTCCCAGCATATTTTTATTTATACATGTATTCTGCCATTCTTTGAAAGGCTGCCTTGCTTTACATATTTAAGCGCCCATCATTTTAAAAAAAACTGATATGTGGAAATGATCTGCACATCATCATTATTTCTTCAAAAAAAAAAAAAGAAAGAAAGATGCCTGATTTTGGGATGCATTCAAGCCAATATTTTTTTATGTTCTCAGAAGGACATATGCCATTTTTTGGGGGAAACTTGATGGAATTATGGCACAATACCAGCCAGGCTCCACTTGTAGACATATAAAGATGTGTTTAGCTCAGGGGTGGGCAAACTTTTTGACTCGCGGGCCGCAATGGTTTCTAAAATTTGACAGACGGGCCAGGCCAGAATAGGATGCAATGCAATGACGCCATTTCATGAACCCAAAGTAAGAATGAGATCCGTCAATCTGCCAGCTAGAATGAAAGGCCTTTGCATCCAGGAAGGGCAGGCGCGATAAGCGCTGCCGCGTAAATGGAATAAGGTGGTTGAGGAAGGTGGGGCGGTTCCAACCAGTGGAATATTCT
>JAEANM010022161.1:0-11671 GCA_017656035.1 Myanophis thanlyinensis
TAAAACCCGGCCGGACGCCCCGGACAGGACGTAAAAAGAGAACATGTCCGTGCAAAAGAGGACGGTTGGTCACCCTAATTTAGGGAGATTCAATTTACTGTTTTCATCAACTATATTATATGTGATTTCTATAATACAAATATTTCACCAGTCCTAAATATGCTGTCTGTCAGACAGACAAGATAAAAATATCAAGGATGGTGATAGCCTTTTTTTTTTAACTGGGCTTTTTGGGCAGCTTTATTATTGGATTTGCTTCTCTTTTTTAACCCTGCATAGTGGAATAAAATGGCATCTCAGTTGATAAATATGAAAAATAATTAAAAGCTTCTCTAGGTTAAATACTCTTATTCATGACTTTTACTTAATATTGATTACAAATGTAGGAAGCCTTTTAGCGAGCTGTATAATTTGACTTTTACTTTTCGCTGCCTGCCCTATTTTATTTATATTACTACTCTCATGGGCTATTATAAACAATTTCCTGTCAGAATTTTTTTTCTTCTGGTTTGTTTTGATTTTAGTTCTTATAATTTGTAAAGAGGACATCTCTTTACCTATAATCAGAAACAAAATATGAGTCCTGAATTCATTCTTCTGAATATGTTGACTGTTAACATTTAAAAGAACCTTCTGAATTCTTATTTACATTTAAAACAGAAGTTACAAATTATTTTGTTTTCAACGTATTCACTTGATTGAATATTCCCCTTAGGGCAATTGGACATTTTCTGGCTATAAACTCTTAAAAGTTTATACTTTTTTTAAAACGTCTGATATATCTTTAATTTCTTTGTAACTAAATGTATAGTGTTACCACATATACTCCTCACAGGAATGTACAATATATGTTCCTACTCTTCTAAGATTTTTGAATTAACCCATCTACATATATTATACTATTTTGGTTGTCTACTCTCTGAAATTCAAGCATTTTTATCAAGATTTACATATGATCTAGAACTAATGAATCATCAAGGTCCACTATATCACCAGGTGATTTCTGTCTCTTTTGTCCCCATGAAGCATGTCATCTCCTTTCTGATTCTAATTCTTAAAAAAAAAATTAGGAATGTGTTTAGATTAATTATGTTGTAGATTCATCTCATCTCCTAACAAAACATAGCCCAAAATAACCTGCTATAAACTCCATAATTAATATATTTATGTTTGAAAATTAGGTTGACACGGTTTAGTTAATGTTTCCTTGATACCTAATGCTATTCTTTTTTTTCTCTAGATGCAGCAATTGTTCCATGAAAACTATGAACGCAACCGGAAGGGTTACATACAGGATCTTCACAACAGCAAAATTCACACCGCAATTACACTTCATCCAAATAAAAGACCAGCCTATCAGTATAGGCTTCATAACTACATATTGACCCGTAAAATTTCAGAATTGCGTTATCGTACCATTCAGCTCCATAGAGAAAGCGCTCTCATGAGCAAGCTCGGTAATGATGAAATAAGGAAAGAAGATCAGCTTCTGGGAATGACGCCATCTTTCAGTCGTTTCCAGCCCCATGACAGGAATGAAGTCATTGAATGGGATTTTCTGACTGGAAAGCTCCTTTATTCAATAGCTGAGAATCAGCCACCTAGACAAAACATTAATAACATCCAGCGAGCAGCATTAGATGACACTGTAATGCAGGTAATGGAAATAATCAATGAGAACTCTAAATCTAGAGGAAGGCTTATTGACTTCAATGAAATACAGTACGGATACCGCAGGGTTGACCCTCTGCATGGTGTAGAGTATATACTGGATTTGCTGCTTTTATATAAAAGGCACAAAGGAAGAAAGGTCACTGTTCCAGTTCGAAGACATGCTTACCTTCAACAATTATTTAGTAAGCCTTTTTTCAGAGAGGAAGAAGAACTGGATGTGAGAAGTCTGATGGAAAATGATCAGAGTGACACACAATCCCTCTCTTTCCTTTCTAATTCCCTGAAGATGTTCTCACCATTTAAAGACACCAAAGAATTAAGGGGAAGCAATAACAAGAAAATACACATTCTTGTCCCTCTCACGGGAAGATATAATATTTTCTTGAGATTTATGGAGAATTTTGAAAAGACTTGTCTTGTTACAAAGCAGAACGTGCGGCTGGCGGTTATTCTCTTTAGCCCAGATTCTAGTCAGGAGTCCAGTAAACATGTAGAATTGATCAATGCATATCGCAATAAGTATCCAATGGCAGACATCACTGTGATTCCTATGACAGGAGCTTTTTCAAGAGGTTTGGGTCTTGAAACGGCTTCCTCTCAGTTTGATAATGATACTTTGCTACTATTCTGTGATGTTGACCTAATATTTACTCCTGACTTTCTTCAGCGATGTCGAGCTAACACCGTCCAAGGAGAACAAGTTTACTACCCTATTATTTTCAGCCAGTATGACCCTAAAGTAACTTATGGAGACCATCCTCCCATGGACAGTTATTTTGTTTTCACTAAGAAAACAGGGTTTTGGAGAGATTATGGGTTTGGTATTACTTGCATTTATAAAAGTGATCTTATAAATGCAGGCGGATTTGATACTTCAATTCAAGGTTGGGGACTTGAGGATGTAGACCTTTTTACTAAAGTGATAACTTCTGGCTTGAAGGCATTTAGAAGCCAAGAGGTGGGGGTTGTGCATGTGTTCCATCCGGTTCATTGTGATCCTAGTCTAGAGTCTAAACAATACAAGATGTGCTTGGGGTCTAAAGCAAGTACATTTGGCTCTACCATGCAACTAGCTGAAATATGGCTAGAAAAGCATTTAGGTCTTAGGTACAATCATACTTTCTCCTGATACTTTAACTGGGACTGGCTTCCTAGGAGAAGTTTACCTCATTGCTTTTTCATTTCATCATTGCATTCTTAAACTTCTCTTTGTCTTCCAAAGGATTTGTCTTTGACCTTTAACAAACATCTATTAGAAATGTTGGAGATTCCTGCTGAACTGATGTTTCCTTCTATTCATGATGCACAAACTGAGTGAAATCATTTCAAGAAAACAGTTGCATAGTTAACAACCATCACTAGGACTACATCAGAAGAATAGTCTCTTTGGACTTAGGATGCAATATTGATCTTGATTGTGTCTGTCAAACTTAATGTGATACAAATATTTTTCAGCGAAGGTATCACAAAAGTGCTTTATGCTTCCTCTGGGAAAGAGACTCTGGCAAACTTGAGTTTTATAATTTATATGAGGACTGAAATAAAAACTATTCTTTATAATTTTTAAGTAATAAATAATGGACTCATCTATTTTTTAAAATAAGTGAAAAATACATTTTCCAGGTGCAATGGTACTGGCTACCAAGACCCTTAAACAGCATATCAAATTGACCTCTTCAGTACTCTGCAAATAAACTGTATTTTCCCAAGAAAACATAATCAGATATTTGCATATGTTGAGAAGGTTACAAATCAGTCACTTTCATTTGCTGGCAAGAAGAAATCATGACACAATATGATTATTTATAATAAAGAATAGGCATGTGATCTTGTGTTTTCTAAGACAAGAATATTTTGCTTTGTTTCTGTTTAGATTGAATGTCTAATATATACATAGTTTTCTAATTTCTTTCCTAAGACTGCACTTGTTACAAAGGAAAATCAAAAGGTACTTAATATTGTCTTTTTATAAGTCTGTGTTAATATTCATATTCTGAATCAATTGTTGTTAAACTTTAAAGAAAATGTAATTATTTAACTATGAAAGTACTATTGCTGGTCAAAGTTCTTGCAAATATATTTATAATAGTGAAGATATATAGAAAGTGGGATGTGTTAAGGTTTCCTTCTCTGGAAAATCCAAAAATTCCAGAAAATACTGTATATTACAGATGGTGAAAAAATATTAAATGGTTATGTTCTATTAAAATGAACACAAACATGACCACATTATCATTCATATAGTGATTTGATCAAATTTATGACATGCAACTGTAACATTTAAAAAAATAAACCTGAAACATTCCCAAGAAATATATGTTAACCCTCATGACCAATACAATGTGATCAACTTTAAAGAACATAGAAAGTATCTCTAAATAAATAATATCTGGTGTTTTTAAGAAAAGGTGCTGAACAGTATTAACGGCCATGATAGAATCTGAACTTATTGCCTGAAACATCTAACTGAATCCACAATTCTCACAATTTAATTGGCACATAGCATGCTCGCTTTGGCATATGTATACTAAACTAAATTGGGAAAGAGCAAAAGATAGGTATTCCGAATAAGACAAACGTGTCTTATTCAACTTTCTGTTACAAATAACAAGAATAACCATGGCAGCTATGTTTCAGAATCAAGATTTTATTAACATAGATTGAGTATAGTAAGAAATATATATTTAGTGATGAACTGGATAGATTTAGACATTCAAGGCAAAGCAACATAGTCTCTTGACCATTACACCAAAGATTCTTTCTAGATGCTATTTTGTTTTGTAGATTCCTTTTTTTCACAGCATGTTATTCTAGTCTTTTCTCATGACAATGCTAATTTCTCCCATTTTAGATATGACTCCCAGCAGTGTTCCAATTCTGTGTGCCACATTTATACATAGGTATAATTTCATTTCACACCTATGTATGCATATACAAATCCCACTGCTGTATAATTAATTCTGATTCAAAATTACACACTGCAAATTCTTCCCAGATCAATAGCAATTAGCATATTTTATTTATATGATTAGGTATTCTACAGTACCTACCTCAGTTGTATTCTTTCTAGCTTCATTGTATATTTGCTGTAGCAAATAAGCTATTTTTAGTTGGCCCATTACTTAATATTTAATGTATATGTAAGATGAAGTTTGCATACATTCTCATATTCATGATTAGCATATGGAATATCAAAATTATAATAGGAATTAAGAGAGTCAATTTGGTGTAATGGTTAAAGGTACAAGGTTAGAAGCCAGGAAACTGTGAGTTCCAGTCTTGCCTTAGATACAAAGTCAGCTGGATGGTCAGTCTTCTTTCTCAACTTTAGGAATAAGGCAGTGGCAAACTATTTCCAAAAATATTGCCAAGAAAATAATGTGGTTGCCATGAGTCAAACCTGACTCATAAGTGAAATAATTAAGTCAAGTATACAGGAGATATGCAAAAAAATTTAAAATGCTATTTTATGTCCCCAAATGAAGTTACTAGATTATCTTATAAAATAAGATAGAGTATAGGCAAACAGTTTTTAAGGCAAACAAATAATTTGGAGCACTGATATCACCTGTGGCAACTCCTTAAAATGCATCTCTGGAGCTCATCTGTCAAATGCTGGGGAAATCAGAAGATCCAAGCAGTTCAAATGAATATAAAGATTTATTTCAAGCTTATGCTGTCTATAAGACAGCTAAGCAAATTGGCGGTAGATAAATTCAAGGAATTCAAGGTAGGCTGGATTTAGATCTTTTGTGGGCATGAAAGGACTCATAATTCATACGCCTTTGATCCCTCAGCATACTCCAAAACGTCTTTTCCCCTTCAAATACAAAATGCTGCCTAGACCAGTGATGGCGAACCTTTTAGAGACCAAGTGCCCAAACTGAAAGTCTTGTGTGTGTACACACATGAATGCACCCAGCAAAGAGCCAAACACCACCTGGCTGATGAGAGACAAGGATTCCCAACACCAGCAGCTCTGCAAGAGGTGAGATCATTTTCTTTCGAGAGCTTCTGTTTCATCGTTTGCAGGTAAAGTTCTGTTTCCCTGCAAACGGTGGCGAGCAATGCCACGGAGAAACATGGTGGAGCTGAGTTGGGGTGATAGTGTGAGTACCCACAGAGAGGGCTCTGAGTGCCATAGGTTTGCCACCACTGACCTAGACCTATCAGGTTAAAGAATTCTTATTATTTTGGGACTTAGAAAGAGTAATGAAAATTAAAAATATTATGACTGAATTTGTTTTGTGGTTATAGAGTGACATGCACAATTACTTGTGAAAACTAATACCTGGTCCCCCAAAATGTGTATTCTTACCACATTGTCATATTGTACCTTCTTTTCTAGATATTTTTTTTTCTTTATCCGTTGTTTGCGACACAGATATTTCTTGTTAACTTGAAGTTATTAAAATGTCAATTAACTGTATTTGAAGAAGCTAAGCTCTCCCTGATAATTTCAAATGCAAAAAATCATGAGAGTTTACCTTAACTCCTTGATAAAAATGTTGAATATTTGTCCATAGCCTTAAATTAACATGGTTTGCTCAGACAAAATTTCAACACATAGCATGAACTGAACTTGATGACTGTACAGGGAATTCTGTGTATAAAGGACTTGCCGGATCGGGTCCTGAAATGGGGGAAAAAAATGAAATGTCAATTCTTATTCTTTAGAGATATTTATTTAGTGTATGACCAATTCATTTGTTTACATGATGGATTACTTTGTTGTAAACTGGATTATAAATGTTTGTTATAAAATATTGTGTTGTCTTTGGAATAACTGTTCTCAGATAAATTGTGTTAGTTGATTTGTGGCAGGAGCGCCATTTTAATGATGACATAATCATAATGGATCCAATTTTGTTGTACTCAGGTGAGCAGAAAGCGTGCCAAGGAACTCACTGGTGTTCATTCCAGATTATCAAGGTGCCTTGCAAGTACACTCCCAATGAATTATATTCACCATTCAAACATTTTACAAAGCAGATCAAATAATGTTTCTTTCTCCCTCTCCCTTTTCAAATAGATTTGAGGAGGAGGAAATGGGATTGGTTCCTTTTTCTTCTTCAAACATGGCTGTGCCCAGCACCATCAGACCAATCAAGAAGCCATACATACGTTCGCTGTGTAATCAAAGTCCTTATTTAAACAAAGCAAAACAAAATTCCTTCTTGAATAGTAATTATTCCTTTTAAGGTAGAGGGGTTTTGCAGCAGAAGATAAGTATAGCCAGACAAAATGTAGTGGTCGTTATAGGGGTGACAACATGAATGGGGGTGGGGAGGACCATTTGGCCAAGGAATCCTATCAATGGCTCCCTCAAACTAAGCCCGTTAACTGCCACAATGGGTGCTGAAATAGTTCAGATGATAAGAGCAAGCTTTAAATACATATGCTCAGCTGACTTTTAATTTGAAGTAAACCAACACTCACTTTCAGAAGGCTGAAAGGGATTAGACCTTTAGTTTCTGTGCTTTAAGTATTGGTTAATCACATTATCACAAAAAAGATAAATGATAAAGTTAAGTAACACAACTTGTGCAGTTGTGACCAACTCAGGGGGGCGGGACTTATCTCAGCCAAGAGATTCTCAGCCAAGGGAGCATGTGTTGTCTGAGAGATGTTTCTGTCATCATGTGGCCAGCATGAAAATACAGAATACATTAACCATACCACCAAAGTGGTACCTATTTATCTACTTGCATTTGCATGCTTTCAGATGCTGGGTTTGTACAAGCTGGGCCAAGTAATAGAAGCTCAACTCATCATGCAACACTCAGATCACAGACCCAACTTAATTGCTGAACCATTGCGCCTCCTCCAAAGTAACCTAAAGTAACATAACTTTTAATCAGGACAGCACTTCTCATTTTAAATAAAAGCAAATGCACAAATTAAATAGGGAGTTTGTTTCATCTTGCTAAGTCTTCCTTTTCCATCGTCTTCCAGTTAACAGAATTCCATGATTCATTCTTCTACTACTGCATTCCAGGATTTTCTTGCTTATATCCCTTCCTCTTTACCACAGATTAAAAAAAAAAATACAGATATTTCTGGTCTTGGCTTAAGGGTATCCACTTTGCTGAAGAGTCTCTAGTTCTGTTGCTGATCATTTCCACTTGCCTACCACAATAGTTCAGCAGCCTCATGAATGTTATTATTTTATTGCTTCCTTCCCTGACTCAGTCAGCAATCCCTTTAAAGTCAGGGAATTCCAAAACCAATCCTTTCTCAGTTTCAGAAATAAATGCTGTCAGACAAGGCTTAGTTCCAGCATAGAAAAACAGCACAATCGGGTTATTTTCAATAGTGTGGAATTTTTAATAACATGACTACTAGTTTAATAAATGTAAATTCAACATTACTGGGTTAGAATGCATTAGTTCTGTATTATTTTAAAGACAGCACCATTTCTATATTAAAATTTGTAGGGTTTTTAAAATGCATTCAAATCTTCATCTCTTGACATAAACATTAATATATTTTTATCAAAATTGCCAAATTATAAACTTATTTTTCAATAAACTATTTTAAAAATGCATTTTAAAAGGTCCAGTGTAGTAGTTAAAGCATTAGGCTAGAACCATGAGACATGAGTTCTAGTCCTGCTGTAGATTCAGAGCCAGCTGGATGATCCTTGGGTCAGCAATTTCTGTCACTCTTAGGAATAAGACAATTGCAAATTTACACACACACACACACAATTTTATTAAGAATTTTGATTATAATAGTAAAATCTAATAACTTTAAAAAATAATAGAAGTAGAATGTGCAAGAAAAAAATAATAAAGGGAAAAGAAATAAAGTGAATTCCAAGCTATCAAGTTTGAACAAATTTAAGAGACTTTTTGCCCCCTTTAAGCTTATAAACATCTCTTCTGTCATATCCTATCTCTTATCTATAAACAAATCCATAAAACATAATCTTTTCAGTTTCAGTCAACTGAAAGTCCATAAAAGATAGACAGGAGTAACCAACTTTATATTCCTTCCTTTCCTTTCCAACAGTCTTAATCTTTAGCTCATTCAGATGTTGTAATATTTGATTTACTTTCAATTTTCATTTTCCTTTAAAATTTTAAAATTTCAGCCAGTTTCTTTTGTAGATCCTGTGAAACATCCCTTTCTAAGCTATTATCTTGGTCTAAACTTGTTCTACATCTGCCATTTCTTCAATAACATCTTTTGGACATAGTTTATCCATAGACATATTACTAACTATTGATATTCTGGGTATTATTCTTCAAAAGGCTCCTTCAGTGTTTTTATTCTATAAACTTTTTACATTTAACAGACTTGCAAATCTTTTCTTTACCTAAAAGCTATAGTTCTCTTTTGTCTCCAGTTTTTGAAATCATGAAATTTGCTCATCTTTGTTTTTGCCTTGTTAAGATCAAAACGAGATCTACTGTATTTCCCACAAAAAGCTGTTTGTTTTTTATAATTAATTCCAAAATCTTAATGTAAACAATACTTCAGTTTTATCTGGATCCTTACTCATTTATGATTTTCTGAGATGAAAAAGCTCCTTGGTGTTTAGTTCAGATTCTTTACATTCTTAAACTTATGATTAAATTGTTCTTTCATTCATGACTGAAGGCATGAATCCTTCATCCCAACATTTTCAATTTTTTCATTCTGAAAGTCTCTAAGATCACTAGTTCCTTGGTCTTTCCCACAGTCAATGGCTCTGCTTTTATAAAGCCGTCTTCAATTTTGCATACCATCCCAAGAAATGCTTACAATGGTAAACCTTCTCCCAAAAGCTTTGCCAAGAAAACTGCAGGATCCAGGAAGTCACTGAGTCCACACTGACTTGAAAGCACCCGACTCAAATCACAGTTGGAAGAGTTGCCATCTGAAAAGTATCTACAGTCCAAACTGACATGCACAATAAACTTGTTACTATAGACGTCAAAAGGTTCAATAATGCTTGTGTTTACCTACTCCGAAGATCAGAGCTATAATATTGTGAAAGGCTAATACGATAGGAAAATGTGATTAATTGACATAAACTACAAACATGATGTTTAAAAATGATGGAATGTTTTGCTGATGATTAGGATGGAATCCTTATCAAAGTATTTCGATTTTAGAAACATCAAATTCCTTATATTAAATGCATCTGATTTTATATAAATACTACACAACCCATAATACATTGTGTTGTCATTCCAGAGATATTTCTTTATCTAAAGAGGGAAATTGAATAGCCGCGAGTAAGAAAAAATACAATGAGAAGGAGCAGCTTCCAACTTTATGGCAAGTAGTTTGGAAATCACTCTCCCTCCTCAGCTCTCCCTTTTACAAAATTACCTGCCACTTTGCTGAGAGGACGGGGAACAAATGGAACAGGACTGCAAGGAAAATTCCATGCTTATTCCCCATTCTGGCATGTCCCCAAGGACACCCTTCAGGATGTCTCCCCATTTTGGCATATCACCAAGTTCACCTATTGACTGCTGGCTGCTTCCAGTCAGCCTTACCTCATGAACAGACATAAGTATCACTCTCTCATCCTTCCCTCACCACGTACCACTATTAAAAGTTTTCACATTTTAGCCTTGGTTCCAAAACAGCCAATCTCCATTCACCTATCAGGCCATGTCACCATACTATTGGGTGCAAGTTCAGAGGAAGGTGGGAAATAGTGCAGGTATACCAACTTCCCTTGTGCAATTCAGCCTACAAGTTTCTGGAAAGTACAACTGGAAGGCTCGGTGATTTTGAATGGCCACACCTTCTCCAAATTTAATTTCCTCAGTAACCATGAGTTCCAGAATTCTGTAAGTTAGTTCATTTGTTTTATCTTGGTTCAATAATAGTACTTTCCAATTTTGCACAACTTAAGGTTATAAACATGTAAGTTTTAGTAGTATATAAATAGATATAGAATGTACACCTTGATAATGAAATAATCATTTATTAATAATGTGAAAGGAATTTTTTCCCAGATATAAGAACTTATTAAAAATCTTCACTTTGCCAACTGAAAGTTAGGTGGGATGCATGAGAGAGAAAATCCTCACATTTCAAGATATTTCCACTAATTTCAGAGAAAGTCCAAGAAGTCAATAAAAATTTTGAATAGTGTGTTCATTTCTTCTGAAAGGCTGAATTTAACTGGAGAGAAAAAAAAGGTCATTCTAGATGAATAGCTTAATTATTGCAGTAATGTTATTCACTTCTAAACCATAATGATCTCTTAATGTCTAAGATTTAATATGGATTTTATAGAACTGGCCTTTTATTAGATAAGATTTTTAGATTCATTAAAGAAGAGCCTGAGCTTTATTGCATTCTCATGGTAACATGATTTTACTGTATCAGCCACTAACCGATGTCATTAAACTAGCAGGTGTAAATTCTGTGAGAAGTTTTATGCTCAAGAAAAGAAGAAAAAGAAAGAGTATACAGTGAGGAAAAAAATGGATGTAAGTAATATAAACTAAAAATATAGATGAATTGAGAAGAGTGTTACTCAATTCTGTGCGTAGACTTTGTTTTGTGCCACAGTGTTGAAAAGATATCTAAAAATTCTTCACAATTTAGGAGAGTAATGTTTTCCTAAATTAACATTTTATGCTTTAGAAGTTTGCACATTCTTACTGACATGGTGTGCAGTTTTTATGTACTGTCTTAGAAAACATGGAAAAGACCAATTTAAAATGTTGGAGGGTTAATCAAGGTTTAGGTTCTCTCAAAAATTGTGTCAGTGGAAATTTGAACATTATCACTATTGCCAATGGCATACAAAATAAGTCCTTCTGCAGGAGTCTTTCCAGACCCCTTGGCCTTGAATTTGGGGGTGATTTGCACAGGGAACAAACTTCAGTGTATTTATAGCACTTCTGTTGTTTGGGGCTAGTAGAACATATAATTATGTTTGTCAATAGCAAAAGGAGCAATACAGAAGAAGGAAAGCACAATATTAGAATCAGGGCCATGGAGAACATGATGTGAGAGGAATGGGATTGGATATATATATATA
>JAEANM010022162.1:0-11671 GCA_017656035.1 Myanophis thanlyinensis
ACCCAGGAGATTAGAGCACAAGTTCCAGGATATCTCCACAACAAAACTCACAAGGCCATCACACAGCCCATTATACCTACATTAACTCCATCAACCAATCAAGAGGCAGCAGCACAGCCAACCAGCCCAGCACACCACGCCCTCACACTAATATTTATTGAGAGACAGCAGCTCCAGTCACACACTGCTTGCTCTGGCACGACGCAGAAGGCACCAGCCTGAAGATGGCGAGTGGGACCTCACTGAAATGTTGCGAAGATATTCTCAAACTTACATGGGAAAAGACCCGAACAGACCTAGACCTGCATACCTGTAGCCATGAAAATCTATGAAAACACACACATATACATATAATTGCTAACACAGAGATCACAGAGATGTTTACATTCAATCATGGCTTCCTTTACTTAGAACAAAACTAAAAGGAAAACAATAAAGAAAATACTTTCTTTATGTTCTATCAGACTGAATTAGATTTTATAGGCCCTTTAACCAACAACATTTTGCCTGCATTGGACATAGGAAGAATGCTGGAGATAAAACTTCAAAAGAAATAAAGTATGCAGAGCCACAGCCAACATTCCTATATTTTGAGGGATTTTATTTTTTGCATATCAAAATAATTTCAAAAGTGACAAAATAAGTTTCTTTTACTTTCAAAAGAAAAATATCAGTATAATTTAATTCAGTATAGAAGTCATAAGCTTCATTGTTAGGGGAAAAAATAGAAAACATCCATTGCTGAATTTGTAATTTTGACCTCTAGTAAATTCAATAATAAATTTTAATCACAAGCAAGAGACAAGAGAGGCTGATTATATAGCATATTATGTGCTTTCCACCATTCATCACTATTTAGGGCTCACAATGGATCAACCACATCAAATTACATGTAAAAACTTGGGACAACTTAATAGAAAATAAAAACAAATTAAACAGAGTAGGTATGATTATCTCATTATTTCTTCTTTTAAATTTTTTCTAAGGGAGGCAAATCAAATTAAAGGATCAATTATATTCACCTTTCTAAAGAAGAAAACAAATATGTCATTTTTTGAATATGAAAACTCTGATGACTTTTCTTGGTGCACTCATTGTGAAAGTATATTTTTAATACTTGATACATAATTGTTTTAACATCAATGAAAAAAATAAAGCAATAAGAAAAAACTCATAATGAAATAGTCAAATGACATTAGATAACAACAATAATAAAACAGGGTGCATTAAATTCCACTTCTGCATGCATGTAGAAAAACAGTTCTGTCTGTCTTTCTGTAAGGGACAGAAAAAGAAAGAGAAAAGCTTGTGTTGGATGTTGCAAGCATGGAAAAATTGGACAAAGAATCTCTCTTTTTTTTGCAGGATAAAGTTTCTTGCTCTTGTGAAAAATTTGTCCTCATTCAGGTGAATGCATATAGATTTGCCTTTCATACTTTAGTACGCTGAAATTTGCAAAAAAAAACACACCAAAAAAACCCTACAAAGAGTGAGTTTTCCAGTTATCATATGAACACCCAAACCACACAAAAAATCCCATTTGGAGATCCTCCTTTGCCCTTCTTTCATTAGAAGCAGAAATATCTCAATTCACTTCTTTTATAATCCCTTTTCTCAAATATCTCCTGTCTCTTTTCAAGCTGTTATCTGTGTCCCGAAAGGATAAAATTTGACTTTCTATAACACCCTTTCTTTCTCTCTTTCTACACATAATTAGATCCCATATGTGACCATCTAGATCTAAAGCCTTTCCTTCTAAAAAAAGGCATTCATATCTTAAGGCTCTGAGGCCCTAGGATTATGAATTTTAATGTATTTATTTAACATATTTCAGTGCAGCCTACCAAGCTATGTATATGTGTAAAATAAATATTGTATATACAGTTTAAAATCAATAAAATAGAAATAATAAAAGATGTAAATCTATATGATGTAAATCTATGGAACAGTGTTATCAACCACATGCTGATTTTCATCCATAAAGTCCTTTTTGCAGGCTTTATGTGAGTAAGACTCAAGGCTACTGCTGAGGCATGGTCAGCTCCAACCCTATTGTCTTTCAAGAGATCTCTGGAGGACTGGCTTTCTCTAGCCTGGACTAGGGCAGGATGTGCGCCCACAGTGGAAGGCATATCCATTGTAACTAATGACTGAAGAAGAATATGGAGTTGCTTATACAACAGTTGTTATGCAAACACCATTTTAGCCCTGGAAGGTAAAGGAATGAGAAAGAAATTCAAGACTACTCTACCTTGGAGAATCCTTGGTATACAAGGCAAGAGAAGCCTTCAATATTTTGTTAATTTATTCTTTAACAATAGAGTTCCAGTAGTTCTTGTAGTTTCTCTTTCATGACCTGACCTAGCTTGAAGGACTGACAATGGCTAAGAAGTTTTTCCTTACTTGGCAGGACCATCTTTTATCAGTGATACTCATGAATATTTGTTGGTTTGAAATCCTGTAACCACCCAAAGCCATCAAGAAGTCATCAGCCCTAGAAATTTACATTACATTAAAATCTTGCCAAGGTGAATAAATATGTTGCAGGATCATGTGACTGTGGAAGACAGATGGTAGGAAGATAACTACCAGATTACAAGAACACAAGCAAGGGGTTAGATGAAGAGGCCCAAACCTGAGAAATGGACCCCTGTCAGTCAACAGGAGTGGTTTACCACTGGTTTACTTGGTACCAGGTCCTTAGGAACCAAAGTCACAGCAGCAAAAGGAAAGAACAATAAAAATGTAATAACTGGTCAACAAAAAGTCACACACAATTAGGCATCACATAAATACTACACATAGAACAGTCCCAGTGCACAGCCCCAGAAATTTGAAAAGTTCCCTGAAGATGGGCTCCAGCATGAGTCTGAAAGTTTGGAACAACAAACCTCTAGTCCTGATGACCAACTCAGATTGGATCTTGCAACATTGTCCTGGGACACAAATATTTGCCTTCATTTGTGAAGAAATGTTTTTGACATGTGACAGAAATAGGAAATTATTACATACATGGGGCTAATTGTATTATCCATATGTTACTACATTAAACGGAATTACTTTTTTTGCAGAGCATCCAAGTATAAACCTAAAAATCCAAGTATGGTCTTAACCTAAAAAAGGTTCCGCTTCCCAGAAAAGAAAGCTCCACTCATTCCTTTATTTAGGCTACAGTTACTTTGTACATGTCTCTTAGGAATGTATTCAATATTAGATAGATTTAAACAAGCACAGTAATCCATAGTTAATTTAATTGTACTTTAGTCAATTAATCCAATTTTCTGGTTCACACAGCACATTGAACCTTAACTTAATAACACTAACTGGGCATGCTAAACTAGTTAGTACTTTGTAGTTTACATGGATATGTGTTTATCCAAAGTCATAGTAAATTAAATTTTGGTGACTGTTTTAAAAGCATGGAAACTACACATGAATTTATTGATATGCAGTGAAGTTAACTATCAGTGTCTTGTCTACATTACAAACTTTTGCAACTAAACCACAACAGCTACAAAGTATTACTGTTGGGTTATATTTATTGGCTGGAAATATCAGGAAATAGCAACACTGTTTATTTACTAGAGCTGTGTGAAGCAAACTTGATTCACACTGATGAGTCACTATGAACCATAAAGGTGATATACTCTATCTTGTTGATGTATAGCAACAAAGCACTTGTTTTGGTGAGGCACTTCAGATAGCATGAAGCATTTCCTACAGTGTACCCAACAGCAAGCAATGTGACTCCCACCTGCTGTTTAGAAATGGAATCACATATACATATATATTACACTGAGAAGTTTCCAAGGGATGCCTTATACAAGCATCCCTTCAAGAATATGGGGATTCCTATTGAATATTAGTCAATAACTAGCATTATTATGTGCTGTTAATGAGTTGACAATAATGCAATTAGTGATTTTTTTTATGACACATTTAAATGTATACCCAATTGTATGCTAAAATTAATGGAGCAGATTGCTTCTTTAACTAGGTAAAAGGATGTTTCTGAATACCACACAACATTTTACTTCACAATATTTGCTTGAACAGTGTAAGAGTATGTACATTTAGACAATTCTTCAAATATCTGTCTTTAAGAGTGTTATATAGAACAAAATTTTATATTGGCTGCCACAAGAATTGGATAAAACAGACACAAGTAACAGGATACAATGACCTTGAGAGAAAATTCTAGAGAGTAAGAGGTATTCAGCAATAAAACTAACGATCTGGGATATATTTCTCTTTTTCTGGCAGTCTTCAAGAAAATATAGGACTATAACCGGAGTTAAGGGAAGCAGTCTTTTTCTTATGCTCTTTTTCTGAATTTTGGCTGCTTTGTAAGAAATAAACTATTGACTACTAAGATGCTAAAGATAGCAATATTTTTGTTCAATGTGGAACCCAGAGAAGTTATTGCATGAATATTCAGGAAATCAGAGTCACAACATTAGTAATTCACTAAACTGTCATATCTACATACACTATGTACATACAAACAAACCTAAGTAGGATATATTTATTTAGTTGGTTGAGTCTCCATTCATAGTTTTTTTCCCCGCTCAGTTATGAAAAAGAATGTTGTACATTCCTTTTGTCCTGTAGTCAACCAGGATTAAACCATGAATTATCCAGAGACACATAGTCTGTTGCCATTTTGATATGCTGGATAGATATGCAAACAATCTGCTATATTGGAACAATGTAAAAACCTTGTAAATATGATATGAGACTAAATCATTATTTTTCCTGATGATTCTATGCATTAAGCATGTTAAATTACAACACAGGAAAAAAAAATGCTTGAACAGAATGCTAGGAACCATATTGAAATGAACTCTAGAAACATAATTTATTAATTAAAAAGTAAAGAAAACCATAGAGTTGTATATGATTCATAACAAGATTCCCAATCTATAATGTAACAAAACTATCCTGGATTAAGAAGTATGTTCAGAATGCATCATTTATTTATTATGCTGGCAAAAATATTATTATCCCCAGTGACAAAATTGGTATATTTTTTCACCTCCTATCTTGTTTTTGTTTATTCACTTGTCCAGTTTCTCTGCTTTTTCTTTTCCTTCCACATATCAATTCAATTCTGTGAAATTTTCTCATTTTTGATATTTATCATTCCTGTCCTTTCTTGATGCAGTGTTCCATGATGTCATGTTTGCAGTCTCTTCATCCGATAAATAAACATAAATTAATCTGTCTCTTTCAATGTCATGGCCACTGACAAATTGACTTGCATTTGGCATCTAGGGAAAAAACAAAATGTTTCCTATTTCAATCAATGTCTATTGTGATTTTTCAGTTTGTAGATAGAGAAATTTCATGAATGTAAATAGAGTTTTTGCCTATGGCTCCTTATCTATTGTGAAAATAAGTTTATATATATTCTATGCAAACTCCCTCCCCAAATTTAATAAATCTTACTTCTGAGAAAGACAAGAATAGAACTAAATTGTTTACACCTTTCTAGGAAGCAACACAAACACACACATCTTCTACAATTGACAAAGGAAATAATGTTAAAAAGAAATGGCACAATTTACATTGGAATATGCTGGAAAAAGTGTGGAGGACAACATGAAGCAAAGTAAGGCTTCTTCCTGTATGTTCTAGATAAAGTTGGTTATGTATGTAACTAAGCACTATTTTTAATGTAAAGAAAAAGTATACTATGACAATAAGTAAAAGTCATTTTGAGACAAATGGTAGCCCTTTTACAACAATTATCCAGATTACTTGCTCATTGATGCTTGGAGGTACTGGTAGCTTATGTTTGTAAATTTTAAGCAAATTTTCATCTCCAAACACTTTTTTTCTTCCCCCTTTTGTGTCACCATCTAAATCTGACAGCTGTGAAATATTAATTGTCTCATTTGAGGCTTGTCATAACTGTCAGAAAACATCAAGCTGGCTTTCATTGGGAGCAAAGCCATTTCAAAACACGATGCTGAGATCACCTTTTGCATTTAGGGAAGAAGTCTTTGGCTTCATTTGGAACTTTCATGTGCGATGGAATGTGGCCTGGGAAAAGCATAAGAGTGAGAGGAGGCATATAATCAGGGCTGCCATCAAAGGCTATACGATGCTAGTGTAATAACCCCAGAAGAAATTTTCTTCTGCTAGGCGCCTATCACAGAGCAAATGTTTCTGTTTATTCTGCTTGTGCTCTCTCCAGCCAGATTTCTGAAAGCACAATCCAACATTACAATGACAGCTGATGAGCTCTGAGAGCTTCAGAGATTGTCAACAGCCAGGTACAGAGATACAGCAGTGAGATATTTCTGGGCAAAGTCAGAGTGATAGGAACAAAAATACTGATCCAACTTGACCTTGAGGGAATGTCAAGTAACATTTGCACGTCAGAGATGTGCCATTTGGGAAAAGTACCAAGCAAAATGGCTTTGCTTCAAAGCTCCTATGCGTGTCCAGTTCTATGTGGTATGGAGCTCGAGTTGAATTATGTTGACATGAATAATAAAAACTGAGAGAACTAGTTGGTCAGTAGATACATGTGTTCCAAAATATAAGACACACAAGTTTATTTTTGTATTGTAACATAACAAGCAGTCTTTAATAAAACCAAGTTGCTCCCTCCAGCTGAATATTCCTGTTTTTATTGTATTTCTTCATTAGGAGAATAGCACTTTTTATGGGTATTATTATTCTCATGTTACTTGATGTGTCTATTTGACCCAATCTCTTGTTCTATGAATGCAATTTGTATTAATCTGCATTGTTAAATGTACTTTTGCAATCCCCAGAATTGAGTGGATAACATGACCTAAAATAACCAAAGTAACATATATTTTAAAAATAAAAATAATAAAATAGTTTTTTAAAGAAACACCAGTGATGTCAATCCTCTTAGCTCAATAGGGTTTGTCTTCCAGGATGTAGGCAGGTACAAAAAAGGCCCAGTCTTAAATTGCTGACATATGTTAATTTCTAACAATAAAAAAAAAATACAGCCAGTTAATTCATCCTTCATTTCCTCAGTATCTGCCAGAGAGACATAACTTGTGGAATGAGAAACATTTTTCAAGCTTTATGAGTTAACACATGGATATTTCAAAGTCTAAGAAAAGGACAGAATATAGGAACAAAAACAATTAAAAGTTAGGACTATGGCAAATCAGAACAGTTGGATTGGTACACTGACAGGGTTTTTGAATTGCACAGCTCTTTAAAAAACTTACCTAGAGTAATTGTAGAACCATGATTGTATCTAACTCCCACCTTCCCAACTTCCCTAACTTATTTCCTACCCCACCCTCCCATTTTGCCTTAACTTACTCGCGGTCACGGGTGGTTGTGTAAGCATTTCACTGCATATTGTACCATGTAAGACTGTGTATGTGACCAATAAATTTGAATTTGAATTTGTCTCATGTAATTACTCTAGAGTTTATTTGTTTCTATCCCAACTTTTTTCAATAGAAAAAAAAGAAACAATGCTATGAAAATACATGCAACATTTGGTACAAGGAGAGCTTGTTATAACAAAATTTGGAAGGAAAGATGTTATGAGAAATGATCAGGAGGGAGGGGAGCACCCTACAGGAAAAATGAATCCATCAAGACATCAAAGAAAATAGGGAAAATTAAACTGGAGACATCCAGGAAAGTTTCCTGTCTGCCCTCTCTAATCTTGTCTGGAAGATTGAAAGAAATATTTCAGGTACTCAGAATCTACCTGGAAATTTGGAAAAGAGAAATGAGATCCAAAGACAGAGATCCAGTGGGGAGGAGAGAAAAAAGCCAGGAGGCAGACTCATCAGATCAGTCAGAGGGGAAAAGAACAGCAGGACAAGGCACTCCAAGTTATCAAAAGGCAGAAGGGAGAGATGAAAAAGAGTGAAGCTATGAGGATCAATGTGGATTAAATGACTGCAGGAGAGAAGATGGAAAAAGACTCTGGAGCAAGAGCACAACACAGTTTGTGAACTGTAATGCCTGCCCCAAATGGCCAATCAGCCTAAATAGCAGAGCTAGGATCAAATATAATTCCTTCCACTCATTGCCTCTTTTATATAAAAAAATAAGTGACTCCTTACAATAACTGTCCTAAGGTTAAATTAATAAGGAGGGTTTAAAGGTACAAAAGGATTCTCTAATGCTTATTTTAGATGAATGGGGGGAAAAGGATTTCAGCTGGCCCTACTGTACAATCCCATTATTTTAAATGTTTAATTTTTATTGTTAATTGAAATAAAATTAATAATGGACCTTTTTTCCTGTTCATAAATAAGAGGTAGCACTCTTTTATTAAGTTGAGTTTCCCAGGGAGGGCTTAGAGGGATTTATCCCTTTTTTTTTTTGCCAAGTCTGACCCTGAGGGGACTATCCAAAGTGCCAATTTTGTTTAAAGGAAGCAGTAGGAGCTGGACAAAGTCCAGCAGAGCCTTTGAAATAATGAGGTCCTGAACCCAGGAAGTCCCAAGTTAATAGAGGGCTAAACAGGCATACGTCCACCTCGATTATTGGAGGAAATCTTACTGCCTCCCCCTCTTTTGCAGAATTGCTGCTTGCCTAATGATTTTAGAGTCAGTGGCAGTTGTGACTGGAGGTCAATGGAAAGGACCTTGGTTTCTCTACCTCTCCTGCTGAATTTCAAAACTGCTGATAGGATTGCGGTTCATCTTCCCCTAACCAGAAGGGAAAACAGGTGTCAGATTAAAGCAACTTGAGTAAAGGATAGCAGCAAAGACAGTAACTTTTATAAACTCCTTATTTGTGTAAGCAGCAAAGTTTTTCCAAGACTTGTAAGGGAGAAAGAGAAAAGGAAATGTTCATATGTGCAGCTTAAAGAGAGATGGATGCTAAGGATCATTCCACCAGAGTGGAGAGTCAAAAGGATTTTCTCCCACAAAGCAAAGGAACATTAGTCGGCACACTGAAAATCCTATTATTGGAACCTGTGGAGTGGAAAATAATAGTGTGTATGTGCTGGAGGTTATCACAGCTAGCCTTGAAGTGGCAGGGATATAGTAAATGCAGTCTTAGTGGAAGGAAACCAAACCATCAGTGGTTGCTTCCCTCCTTCAGAGTAGCATCTATAGTAATTGCCTAAGAGCACACATTGAGCACAACCCGGAGATAAGAATTAATTCAGCAGTGACTTAGGGGAGTATTATTAAAATAGGATAAAGCAAATTTAAGACTGGAAAACAGAAAAACTAGGACAAATCCAAACGAACAGATTCTTTAATCCAAACACTGAAAGTGGTTAAAATATTGTACTGGAAGGAAACAGTGTGCCCCCCTTACATTGGAAGATGTGTGATAAAATCAACAAGGCAGTTACACATTACAGATTACAGATAAATTACAGAGAAAGAGAAAGAAAAACAAAAAACAATACAGAATCAGGTGAATAAACAAAGGATTCAAGAGTATCACAAGAATGTTTTTTTAAAAATATTTCATTAATTGATTATAGATAAATCACTATATACAGAAAGTTATATATTATATTAAAGACCTAAATAATTTTGTCTTTTAGGCCAAGAATTTACTACTTTTGTCATTTCAAAATCTACACCAAGCTTTATGGGGGCATTTGGAGAACAAAAAATATAAAACCTAATTGGAGGCATAATTAATTTGATGGAGTTTCAGATGTTTTAAGGCAGCAAACTTTGCTGGCTGAGGGATTCTGGGAGTTGAAGTCCACAAGTCACAAAATTGCCAAGTTTGAAGACCCCTGTTTTAAGGGAATCACTAGATACTATAAGCTTTAAATCATGATTTTCTCATAATACTCTTTATTAAATTTAAAAAATGGCTCCATCAACTTTTGGGATTCTTGGTGCTCCAAAGGGGACACTTGTGCCAGGGTGATGGTATCAAATGAACATTCATCTCCATGGCTTTTTAAGACTTGGTAATATCTATCAGTTGACTTTTAATTAATCAGTTGAATCTGGGTCTCTTCCATTCATTCTCCTCCATGGGGTTATAAATGGAAATTCCATAGTATTTTCAAGTAAATTGAAGACATAGAAAATAAAATTTTCTAGTCCACAGTAGGATATTAAATTGTTAAGTAAAGAAATTTAATGTGCATTGTTGTAAGATAAGAAGTCTTTTTATTATTTACCCTTGGTATCTTCTCCAGGTGTAATCTTGAAGATTACTTAAATTATCTATTTCCTTATTGCAGGCTAAACATGATTGCGATGTATAAGCTGCACATGTAAAGCAATTTATTAATGCTACAGTACAAGAGCTTCATACATTCCTAAATTAGAGGGAAGGTAGTATTTCAGAAATTAGCAAATACTGCTCTCATTGCAAATTTTAGGGTTTAACTTTCAATGGTAATGATAATCAGAAATATACAATTTTGTAGATAAGTGGGTATGCTATTATTCCTTATTATAGACTTGGAACATATTTATGCCACACAGGTCTGCCTAATCTTATGTGACTTCAAAATGTTCTTTCACTCTTTGAAATTTCACTTTGAACTACAAAACAGCTACAGTATAGTATAGTATTCCTCCATGTCCTATCCTCCCTATTATTAAGTTAACTCTATATAGGAAGATGAAGAATTTATTTTGTCATGGCTACATGGATTAAGCAGATGGTAAATGCATGAATTTGTCTTGAATGATGCTTTTCATACAGTATAGGGAGCATTTTCTACACCAAGCCAACTCTTTCTGTTTCCTCATCATGCCAATTGTGTTTATCCCAGCCTATGAAATGAACTTTAAATACTATAGCAATGCCATGAATTGAACACAGAAAACAACCCTTGGTTTCTAATAGAAAAGGGATTCACTTCCCAAATATCAGAGGATAAGACTCTTGATTACTTCCTTTTATATTCCTATTGCTATCCATAATCCATCCAGAAAAGTACATTACAAATTAGCAACAATAAATCTTTTGTTATCACATTTTAAATATTACAATTGCACAATTATTATTAATTGTATGATTAAATTTCATCAATGGTATTGCTAATTGAATATTCTGGCATCTGAGTGCTCTGGCATTTATGGTATGAAGATTCTCACTTCCTTTTGTGAAAGGTATTGCTTTAAGTTTTTAACACCTAGGCAAAAAAACCCAAAACAGTAGAGGAAGCAAATACTTTCTGAGTATCTTCTGAGACTGGGGATGAGGGAAGAGATCACTGACCTGCCTTCCATCGAGGATCTGTATACTGCACAAGTAAAAAAGAGGGCTGGGAAAATATTTAAGGACCAGTCACATCCTGGACATAAATTGTTTTAATTCCTACCCTCAAAACGATGTTAAAGGGCACTGCACACAAAAACAACTAGACACAAGAACAGCTTTTTCCCGAACGCCATTACTTTGCTAAACATATAATTCCCTCAACACTGTCTATTTATTAAGTCTACATTACTATTATTCTTATTGTTCCATCACCCACCCACTCCACTATGACTATAGCTTGTTGCTTGTATCCTTATGATTTATATTGTTTATTATCTCCTAGTATGATTTGACTGGTTATTTTTACCCCATGACTATCATTAAATGTTGTATCCTATGATTTCTGTCATATGTACAATTTCCTTTAATGCAGAGCATATGCACCGAAGACAAATTCCTTGTGTGTCTAATCACACTTGGCCAATAAAGAATTCTATTCTATTCTATTCTATTC